>JASDQU010739586.1:41353-56312 GCA_032191745.1 Picea mariana
AGAGAGAGAGAGAGAGAGAGAGAGAAATAAATATATATGATGCATAATGGAGTTGCAAGGTCAACCACAACCTTTGAAACAACTAACTATTTTTGGTGGGATAATGATACTCTAATGAGTAGGTGGGAAATGATAGTGTGAGTAAGCCATCTATCATGCATTTTGTATTTGATCAATATCTTAGAGAACCAAGAGCCTTAGTAGAAGGAGAGATAGCAACATAACCATCAACAATTCCAGCTGCAATAGAGAAAGAAACACAACCAACAAAGGATACTATTAAGAGAATTAAGTAGGCATGGATACTATGGTGGGCGTTCAGTTTTGAACATTCCTCCTCCATGGGAAAATGAACCTATATAAAAATATTGGTCCTGGTCTAGAGGAAAGAGAAATTTGATAATCCGAATAATCACGAAGAAGAATCCTATAAAGAACAGGGACAAACTCGACATACTGTTACTCAGGGTGCAATAGTGGTAGGTTTCATCTTTGTAAGATCTTAATATAATTGATTATTTATTGCCAATTTATTTGATTGTTTTTTATGTTTTATGCTTGATGGTAAGATATCTTGTCTATGTGTGAAAACATAACATCAAACTAAGATACAAATTTTAAGACCTACTAGCATAACTAAATCAAAGACATGAAAATTGAAGTTTTATTTGCATATAAAAATGACTAAACAAAATTGCATTGATTGAAGTTTCAGTATCATATCAACATGATTGAAAATATGTGTGCAACAATACATAGCATTTGTAGGCTTTCATCACAACTCTAGTCACAACGTCATCCGAGCTCCAAACATCCATCTCAACTCCAATCACACAGCTCCAGTAAGGAACAAGACATAGTTTCTTGGGGATTCAAATTCAGAGAAAGAAAGTGAAAGGAATTTTTGAGCAGTAGGTAAAGAAAAGAAGGGGTATGATATTGAGCAGGTAAAGAAGAACGAACACATTTGTAGGCTCGTGTAAGCTTGAATGGTTTTGTAGGTGGAAAGCACAAATAAACTCCTTATGGACTATGCATTGAAACACTCATTTGATCCTAACATTTAATGTTAAGAAGTGATGTTAGAGGCATTTCTAGAATTACTTCATTGGGGATAAATCGCTATGAAAATGCATGCTTTAAAGCAAGATAAATTAATCTATCTTCTCCTTTTGGATCAGGAAGATGCCAAATAAGAGGTCCAATTCAAAACTTAGGTTAAACTACTTGAACTTCAACTCACATTTTATGAATTTCCGTAGACTTTGATAAAAACAATGAAAATTTATTATCATTTGTGTAAAGTTAATAGAAAAAAGAAAAAATTTATTACTAATAGTACTTGAGCCTAAAGGGCAGGGACTAATAATAACAAGTAGTTGTTCAAGACAACCGATTTTAGGAACCCATATAAGATATGAATTACATTTTCATTGTGAAGAATGTTCACTTAAACATACGAAGATGGTGTTTGGGTCCAAGAAAAAATCAACGAATAAATATGGAGGAAAAGAAATAGGGACAACCAAATCACCTTAAAACAAAAGTAAAATACGATCATTATTAAAAAACCAGATCATGCATTAACCTTAATGCAAAACTAGAATACATGAGATAAAATATTCTCCAACATAAAGAAATGGTATATTCTCAACGATGGGTTTTTATATGGAGACCCACCAAGGGAAAGGTTAGGGGTGTTGCATTGCATGCATATAAGTTTGATGTATGCACATGATGCTATAAGTATTAGTATTAGAGGGGTTTCCATAGTGCAACATATTAGATATCATTTTTGGGATTAACTGTGTAGAGTAAGTCATTAATATATGACCCATATCTGTGAGTATTATTCGCAATTGACCAATAAATCTTATGATTTGAATAGTCCAATTAGCACTCATTGCATTAGGTGATTCCCATAGGGTTGAAGAAGTGGGATTGAAACCAATGAAATGAATCACATAGCATCAATCATCACTTTTGGGGCTTGCACCTGGTAACCAATACTTCCCAGCTGGTCACCCATCCCATGATGCCTATGGCTCAAGCACACTTAACTGTGGATTTTTCCCCACAATGAATCCCACTTATCTTGCTACCCCATTTCTAAAACCTTAGCAAGTGTTGTGCCTTATGACCTATATTGTTAGATCTCCCTTCACTCTTAATTTTAAGCATAGAGGGGCTTCCACAGTGCAACATATTAGATATCATTTTTTATATTAACTGTGTAGATGAAGTCATTAATCTATGACCCATATCCATGAGTATGAGGAAGTGATGATTGATGCTATGTGATTCATTTTACTGGCTTCGATCCCACTTCTTCACCCTTCTGAACATCACCTGATGCAATGAGTGCTAAATCATGATAATTATTGGTCAGTTGTGACTAATACTCATGGATATGGATCATAGATTAATGGCTTACTCTACGTAGTTAATCCCAAAAATGATCTAATATGGTTCGTTATAGAATCCCTTTTATGCTTAAAATTAAGAGTGAAGAGATCTCTAACAATATAGTTCATAAGGAATAATACTTCCTAAGGTTTTGAAAATGCATTAACAAGATAAGTGGGCTTGATTGTGAGGAAAACTCCATAGTTAAGAGCCCTTGATCCAGAGGCATCTTGGGATGGGTGACCACCCAGGAATTCCTAGTTAATGGTTGCAAGCCTTGGAAGTGACAATTGATGTTATGCGATTCATTTCGTTGGTTTCAATCCCACTTTGTCACCCCTTTGAGCATCACCCGATGCAATGAGTGCTAAGTGGCCTATTCAAATGATGAGAATTATTAGTCAGTTGCAACTAAGACTCGTGGATATGGGTCATAGATTAATGAATTACTCTACACAGTTAATCCCAAAAATGATATATAAGTATTAGAATTGTTCTTCCCTGGAACACGTTTTCCCCAAAACTACCCACATTTGGATTTATTAATTTGTACCTTTCAGTGATTAATAAGTTGTATTACGTTTTTTATTGCATAGTTATAAGTCCTAACTACAAACTATTTCGGCATAAACAATGAATAAAAAAAAATTATTATTCAAAGTGTTTATCAACTTTTATGTTGAATTTTTCTATCATATCCAATATAACCAAAAAGAAAATGGAAATTTGTCTAAAAAAACCTGAGAAAAAGACAAGTAATCATAGAAACTTTCACTTCCTTTTCACATATCAAGTAAATGTAATTGTACATTTTAAAAAATTAATGGCATACTTTCTTTTATTTGTAATTGAATATTTAACAAACATTTAATATCATATCATAACTTGTTTTTTTTATTTATTTAATATCTCTTTTTACAATGTTTCTTTTTACTTGTAAAACACTTGTTTTTAACTTCTAAACCATTGTTATTTTTTTTATTATATAAAATTGATTATTTAACAAATATTTAGTTTTATACCATAATTGTTTTCTATTTTATTTGATATATCTTTATGTTTAAGTTACGTTTTTAACTAAGAAACAATTATTAGTATAATGCTTATACATTTGAGAAAAAATACATATAATTTTATGTATATTTTCTCTCATTTTTATAAGTTTAGTTATAGGAAGAGAATATAACTCTACACTTGGTGTTTTTCATTAACATGAAACCTTCATAAATATACATCCGGATATCCGGATGACCTTTGATCTTCATCTTCTAAATGACTCTTCCTATCACTTATAATTCTTCATATTTCTACTATTTACAATATTATTTACAAACTACCATAATCACAAGGATTAGGTATCCAACATTACCCTATTAATATGAAGGGCTGTTTGTGAGCCCAAGCATCAGTCTAAACTTTTCAAACTTTTCCCTTTTGTGGAACCATGGATATGTTTGCAATTTTCTCATTTGTTGAACAATGTCTCAATTGAATAGTCTTGGACTCTACATGATATCGAATCAGGTGATACTTTGTGTTGATTTTCTTAGTTAAATCATGGAATACTGGATTCTTGGACAATTTGATTGAAAAATTATTACCAACTATAAAAGGAGTATATTTTACTTGTTTCTCCTGCAAATATTCCAGTATTTTCTTGGGCCACACAATATCCTTTGTTGGTTTTGCAGTTGCCACATATTCTACCTCTATTGTGGAATCTATTGGAACTAACTATTTTTGTGATCTCTAGGAAACAATTTTTTATCCAAGACTCACGAGATAGCCTAAAGTTCACACTTTGTTTTCTTTATCCCCAACCAGTCTAAATCAAAATATCCAATCATGTTTAATTCATCCACTTAAGAGTACATGAGTCCAAAATCTTGAGTTACCTTCAAGTATTTTAGAACTCTTTTTGCAGCAGACCAATGTTCTTCACAAGATTTTTGCATGAAACTATCAAGAATCCCAACAACAAATAAAATATGTGTTTTACTAGTGGTAAGGTAGATAAGACTTCCCACAAACTATTTATACATGGTTGCATCCTCAAATTCATTCTCTCCTTTTGATGTGAACTTCAAATTTTTTTCCATTGGATTGGAGACGGAGTTACACTTATCCATCGCAAATTAGTTCAACAGTTATCCAATGTACTTATTTTAGGAGATGAATGTGTACTTTGTATTTTGAGTCACTTCAATGCCAAAATAGTAGTGGAGATTTCCCAAATCCATCATATCAAATCCTTTCTTCAACTCTTTCTTTTGGATGCAATATAATTTTCACCGTTCCCTATTATCAGCAGGTCATCTACATACACAATAGGATATACAATAGTTTTTCCAAATTTATTTACCAATGGAGTTTCATCATCAATATTAAATTGCTTGAAATTGAATTTTAGAAGATGCTTACTTATCGTTTCATACTGGGATCGTGGTCCTTGTTTCATTCCATATAAGGATATGATGAGATTGAATATTTTGTGTTCTTGTCCCTTCAAAAAAAAACCTTATCTCTGAGACATGAATACACTCTCTTTCAATTCTACATTCAAGAAAGTAGTATTCACATCCATTTCATGAACTTTCCATCCATTATTTGCTACCAAGGAAAATAAAGTATGAATGCTATCCCATGTTGTTGTGGGGGGAAGTATCCTCATAATCAATACCTTATTTCTATGCAAATCCTTTTTCCACGAGCCTTTTTGTGTTCTTGAAAAATGATCCATCTGATTTGTACTAATTCTTGAAGACCCAATTGTAGCCAATTGGTTTGGTTCCAAATAGAGGTTCCACCAAATTCCATGTCCTATTATTGATGAGAGCATCATACTCCTTCTGCATGGATTCTTTCCACTCATTATGAAAAGTTGATTCTTCAAAGGAAGTAGGTTGAAAGTTAGTAGATATATTCAAATCACAATCATATGAAACATAAATATCATCTGCATCACCTAAATTTGAATTATCTACATCAACTTCATCTTGTCTTGAGGAACTTCTGGTTCATATATTTCTATCCTCATTAAGATGAACACTTTCAAGTTTATTTACCAGCCATTTTGGTGGACATTTTTTAGATGGTATAGGTTTCTCATCTAATTGAGAAGGTGTTTATTTCTCATCAAGAATCAACCTTTTAATCCTCTCAATTACATCATTCAAATGAACTTCAGGTTCTCATGAAGCGGATGTCACTTCTTCATGAGGGGGAGATGGTGCTTCAAAAGGATATTCCAGAGATTGATCCAAGATAGGGACCCCCCCTTCAAAATCTGGAATCTATTCATCAAATTTGTGATATGTCTTTACATGAGTGAATCTATCCAGATGGTCAAGTTGTTGCTCAACAATTTTGTCACTCTTGGAGGATTTAATAAAAAATAAATCTATAAAAAGAATGAATTTATTGTTTACCTTGTCATAAATATGATATGCCTTGGTGGTATTTGAGTACCCAAAGAATATGAACTTCCAATTCCCTACATCAATATTTTTTCTTTGCTCCTTAGGAATTAAGGCATAACAGGTGGAACCAAAGACCCTCGGATGCCTCACCGAAGGAATGCAACCATACTAGATTTCATAAGGAGTATTTATTTCAAGTGCATGATATTTTTAGTCAATTCAATTGATCGAAATATGTTACATTAAATTATCAATCCGGAGTTCGTAGACTTATGATATGCACACTAAAATATGAGGGACTAGATTCTACCCTAAGAAAGAAATGTCGAAAAACTAATTAAAATGAAAAAGGAATAAACAAAAACAATTATTTACTTATGAATTCTTAATAAACTTTGACTTAATGTTTCATACACTGATATGATTAATACTTACTCTAATATCTATAGAAGGCTCATTATACCATGAATTCAATGTTTTGAAAGTAAAAAATTTTCATGTTATTGTTCATGTAAAAGTCTTATTTGTATACCAATCAATCCATGGATATGTTTATTACATTCACAATCAATGAAAGGAGATAAAACATCTAAACTCAGTGAAACAAAATTGATCCAACTACTTAATATTTATTAAGATTTCAATTTTTAAAACCACCTTTTACAATATTTCATTCTATTTTCAAATCAGAACATTCATGTAACAATATTTGTGCAAATCAACAAGAAGATTTGGGTACTCTTGTAGATATCTCATCAAACCACACATTCATTTAAAGAACTATAACATAAAGAGATCAAAAGTTGATATGTGTCTGGTGTTCCATTGATAACTTACTAAAGAGTGAAGTTGTTAAATATCATGTTATAATAGCTTCAAGAATTAAGGAATAAAATGTTTTTTCTAACAGTTCTCCATAAACTTATTTTCAGTTCTCAATGATCACAAAATATTTCCACACATTTCAAATATGTATTCAACTTTCTACTACATGATCCACACAAATAAAAATGAAATTTGATCAATACAACTAACTAAAGAACAATAAGAACATAAAAAAAAAATTACTAAATGAAATCACAACGCATACTAGGGAATGGGGTGCTTGCCAATCTTGGCATACAATGTGGAGAACATTATAGATCTAGAACAAAATAAACACACTAGAAATGATCTTAACACATGAATGGAAGAACCAACAACTTTGTATTAATATTCTAAGTCAAATCATTACATCATTGTTCAAGTGAATACTCTATAGTAGATATCCATTGGGCACTCTAAACTAACATTTATATAGTTCTTTTACAATATTTTTTAGAGTAGAGTTGAGTTACAGAGATTCTCGTAAATTTAGAACATGTTATAACAACAAAATCACGATTAGATACAAAGGATTTGATTTTCCTTGATTTCTTCCCCCTAAATTCACCTTTCATCTCATAAATACAACAGGGCCATCATGGGATAAAGTTTTGTTGTTTCAAATGGTTAATTGGATTTCCCAAAATCATGGTGTATGTGTTGCAGATGATTGGAGTGTGCCCATACCTATAATCTATGATTTCAACCACGATTTTATGTTGAAATTTCTCAACCATCACCTTACTTGAAATTACTCCCAATCTGATCTGTGTTGAAGCTTGTTGATAGAGTGTTTGACTAAAACTTTCACCAAAAGATGGAGATAAGGGGTTTGAACTTATAAAAATGAAACCATATTGATGGGTATAGGAACAAAACCTATATCGTGGAATTTCTTATGGAGTTGGGTAAGTATTCCAATCATGGAGGTAGCTACCAAAATTGAACTTCTATTGCAAGGTCTTCACACTTACGGTTACAAGAATGAGAAAACACATTTCAATTCATAAATTCATTAAAAATAACAAATTCCATATTATATTGACAATGGGTTAATTAAATGTTGAAATGAAAACTAATGCGGTGTTGGGAATGGTGAAATGATGATTAT
Organism: Picea mariana; assembly: GCA_032191745.1. Lineage (NCBI taxonomy): Eukaryota > Viridiplantae > Streptophyta > Pinopsida > Pinales > Pinaceae > Picea > Picea mariana. The sequence goes on from JASDQU010739586.1 coordinate 49,154, forward strand.
GGAGGAATAATGAGGCAAAAAGGTGTATAAAGATCTGTCAAAATATTTCAAATCTCAAACTCAATAGAGATGGACACCTATTTTTAACATAAACTGCACATAGAATTGCATCATCTAAAAATATCGATTACACATTTTTGAAAAACAACATGGAACAAACCATATTTAGGAGAGTCCTATTCATTATTTCAGCTACACCATTTTGTTGAGGATTGTATGGAATTGTGATTTGATGTTTGATCCGATGTTGGCATAGATATTTTTCAAATTGATTAGATGTATATTGTTTTCCATTATCAGTATAAAGAGATTCAATATGAGATTGAACTTCATTTTGGATCCATACATGAAAATTTAAAAAAAAAAATTGAAGTTTCAAAATCTTGTTATTTATCTTTTAACAAGTACACCCAACACATTGTGGTGTAATCAACAATAAAAGACATGATATATTCTTTTCCATTAGTAGATGGAAGAGGCATGGGGCCACACAAAATCAGAATGTATCAATTCAAGTTTTCTACATGGTTTAGAAGTAGAAACATGGAATGGTTGTTTTCTATGTTTTCCAAGGACACGCATATTATATTGCTTCAAATTTCTAGGAATAGTAGGAAAACTTGAAACACCATTCTTTTTCAACAAGCAAAGGTTGTCAGAATTAATGTGACCAAATATAGCATGTTGCAAGAGACTAGATGGAATTGTAACTTCATTATCATGTGACGAGTATGTCGAATTTTGTGTGTGAGCATATGTCCCTTTCAACTTTAGCAGTCTTCTCTCTTCCACTCTGGTCATAACAACCATGTTGTTAGAGCCTTCCTTATTTCAATTTTTCCACCAAATATATGAATAGAGTGGACTTTATATTGGATGTGAACAATAGATGGAAAGTTCATTCACATGTTAGGAAGATAGAGCACATCATGCATGAGACAATCTAGGAGTCTAGGGAATTTAATCCCGGTGGGGCCAATTCCCAAAGGTTTGAGACTTGATTTATTTGAAAAGTAAACTATGCCATCTAAATTGTCATTCAAATCTCTAGAGAAGTATCTCTAAAAGGTCATGTGGCATGTTTCACCTATGTCAAGCAGTCATGCATATCTCCAAGAAGAAAACGAAGTGCTAAACAAATCTTCAATTACTCCTATATTGTAGTGGGAAACAATATAATGAGAAAATTTAGGTACTTTACCTTTCGTTGGATCTGATGTTTTATATTTGTCTTGTTTATGTTCCTTCTTGTATTTGATCTTCTCCCATGGGATTTTTCATGTCTTTTCTTCATGTGACATTTTTTTAATGCAACGATCACAGTGAATATCATCTATCTCACCTTCGTTGTATCTATCCCCCCTTCCTTTAAAATTATTTCTTCCACAAACTCCTTCACTTTATTCTCCTCTAGAAAAATCATGCAATTGATTCTTACCTTTCTAATCAAGGCACACAGTCTTACTTGTGGGATGATTTGACTTCTTTCCAAAGGATTTCTCACATTCTACAACTTTCTCTACCAAAATGTCAAATGTGATGGATTTCATTTTACCACTAGCTTGCTTGGATTCAAGGAAGTGAGAATATGTAGGGTGGAGGGACTTAATGAAGTCTATGAGAGGATGGTCTATATTCACTCCAATGTCATTAATTCCATGCATTATGTATTTGATCTCATAAGATAAAGTCATGGGATCATCATTCTTCAACTCTAGGTTGAAGAGCTTAAAAAAAAATTGTATGAGTTTGAGTTCTAAGTGAGATCCATACAAATCCTTCAATTTATTTAAATCACTATAGGAGTCATTAATGGAACCAATATGGCATATCGCATCTTAATTTATTATCGCAACAATCACAACATAGAACTTCTTGTCTTTGTCCTTCCATATGGAACATTCTTTATTTGATGTAGGTATGGTCGTTCTAATACTCTTGCACTACGCTTCTGATTCATATTCTCCAAGGTATGGTTATGTGTGAAAAAAACGATAATGTGAAGTTAGACAAGAAACAAGCTCATAAATGGAAGGGAGATAGAAATGGATTTTTATTTGTAACATCCCCCATCTTAACTGAGGAACATTACTACGTAGAATATACATAGAATCAAAAATTTTGTTTCTAATTCATTTTCCTATAGCTTACCAGCGACAACTATGCATAGGTTTAACTAGATTCTAATGCCCATAATTAAATTCATCTGCATATTTATAAATGCACATGAATGTATCTAATAAATTATCTATAACAACACGTAAAACCATTTTCATTCATAGAGTAAAATTCACAACCATAAGACTCATGAGAAAACAAAGATAATAGATACATATTTATCTTTAAAAGAAATTATGTGCAACTAGTTGTTTGAGAAGTACATTCCACCCAACCATAGACTTTTTGTTCCATATATAAACATCAAGCCACCCCCGATCTGGGGCTAGGAATCTACAAAAAAGGGGTGTCTCTCATAGTCCCCTCATAGATTAATATCCTAGAAGCCATTGGTATTCTCCTACAACTATCCCGAAATTCCTCCAGCTCTCTTCCTCTTAACCTTCCAAACCCAAGGAATGTATTGCTTCACTACTCTTAGTCCATCGAGAATCCCATTTTTTTATCAATGTTTACTTAACACAGGTAACCAAGAATATCTCTCATGGGAACTTAAAGGGGCTCACTTCCAATAATTAGTACCAAGACAACCAAAACAAACACTTTTTGTTATAGTGCAACTCATACAGGAGCTCACTCTTCAATCCTAACAACATGATTCTTCATTTTCCATCTCCAAAATTCCCCAAAAACACTCCAGCGTGATCTATAATTCTCCCATCATGTATGCTCTAGCTCTGGTGCTCTTTTTCCTTATCTTTTCCTTTTTGTTCATGCCCAAACTCAATGTGAAAAATTGTTTATTCTCCTTATATAAATTTCCTCTATTTTCCCAAGACAATTGACTTCTCACTCTACTCAATGTTGATTTTACAACAACCATGTGCTTCCAATGACTATATAAGTGACCTCTACACCCACACCATAACATGTATTCAATGATTGGGCTCTCATACACTCAAATAGAAAATACATGGTTTCCTCTAAAGATAATAAAATTCAGAAATATGGATTTGAATTAATACCCATAACCCATTTCCCCCTTGGGAACCACTTAGAAACTCCCATGCATACCCTCTCTCTTTTGGATTAATCATCCCCCATCTCTATCCATATTCCTAGTAATTGGTATCACATTTTTTTTATTTAAAAACATAAAATGCATTTCGCATATTACATCGCTTTCCCATAGCCATATTCATATTTACATTATGAAGTAATTAAGATAGGGATTATAGTTGGGATGTTAAATTCCCCCCACCATACAATTTTACATCATCCTCAATGCACAACATCCTACCGAAATACATATAAAAATTTACATCATAATTTTTGAAAATTAAAATTCTCCAATTTGTTCACTCTCCAAGAAAAGTTCCATCCAAAATCTCTCATTCTTCTTAACGTGCTGACCCAAGGAATGTGCCCCCTTCACTATTTTTATTCCATCAGGTTTCACCATTATTTTATCATGGCTATCAGTGCAGGTGACCAGGAATTTTGAGATATGGCTCCAAAAATCTAGCTTCCCAAAAGTGGAGTCTTGCACTTTTAACTTCCATCTTCAAAATTGAAAAAAAATTGTGGGTATTTCCCCCACATATTTTCTTCATGATTCAATGTTGCATCTTCGTGACCATAATGAGCCCATTGAACATTTACCAGTCCTATGAATTTGTTCCTAAGCACTTTGAATTTCCGGTCTAGGATGCATACTGGTTCCACCCGAAAATCCTCTTCATTTTCCACTTGGATCGTAGCCCAATCAATTATGTGGTTAGGGTCAGGGACATATTTGTTTAATAGTGACACATGAAAAGAATTATGCACTCTCATGGATGCAAGAAATGATAGCATGTATGCAACTGGTCTTATCTTTTCTAATATTTCAAATGTCCCACAATATCTTCTTGTCAATTTTTGGCAAAACCCCAATCTTATCGAACTTATTTTCGCTTTCACTTTTAGGAAATCATGTTCTTCGACTTTAAAATCTCTAAAATCTCTATTCTTTTTGCATAATTTTTTTTCCTTCTTGGGCAGCCTTTAAATTATGCTTGATCTTTGACATCTGCTCTTCCATTTCCATTAACAAATATGGCTCAATGATAGCCCTGTCTACTGGGATATCCTAGTTCATTGTTGTGTTACACTTCCTGCCATACAAAGCTTCGAATGGACTCATTTTTAATGAGTCTTGATACCCATTATTGTAAAAAAAATATACTAAGTGTATATAATATTCCCACTTTGATGGTTGGTCCATCACATACATTCTGAGCATGTCTTCAATGACTTTGCTAGTCCTCTCTATTTTCCCATCTGACTTTAGGTGATAAGTTGTACTGAGATTTAATTTTGTCCCAAAGCCTTTGAACAAGCCTTTTCAAAAAATTTAGGTAAACTTGGGGTCTTTATCTGAAACAATTTCCTTAGGCACTCCATGTAGCTTGGAAACTTACTTCATGTAAATATATGCAATATTTGTTTCTTTTTGTGTGGTATTCACAGGAATAAAATGTGAAACATTTGTTAATTTATCCACCACCACCATAACGGAATCATGTTGCTTCATTGTCCTGGGAAGATTTGTAATGAAATCAATTGTAACCACTTCCCATTTCCACTAAGGAATGGGAAATGGATGTAGCAGATCCTCTAGATTTATATGTTTTTTCTTCACTTTTTGACATTCTAGGCACCTGCCTATGTAATTTGTCACTTCTTTCTTCATTGTTGTTCAAAAGTATTAGCTTCTTAAAGCTATAATTGTCTTCTGATATCTTGGGTACCCATCATATGGCATATTGTGCATTTCCCTCGACACTATATTTTTTTTCTCTTCAAAATTTAGCACATACATATTTCCTTTGTACATGAGCATTTCATCCTCTTTCAACTCATAATAATTAAATTTTTGTTGTATAATTCCTTGTTGTAATGTCTCTTTTATTTTTACATATTGTTGGTCTACATTCCCATCCTATAAAATTTTGTCTTTTAATTTTGTGTTGAACATACTAATGGATGAAATGTACTTTTCATGAGGTCTTCTTCTCAGTGCATCAACCACCTAATTTTCCTTTCCTTTTATATGATTGATCTCAAATTCATACTCACTCAAAAATTGCATCCATCTATTTTTCTTGGCATTTAATGCTGGTTGTCCATACAAATGCTTCAGACCAAAATGTTGTGTTCTTAGCTCAAATATTCAACCCATGAGGTAATGTCTCCACATTGTTAATGCATGTACAACGAATTCTAATTCCAAGTCATGTGTAGCATAATTTCTTTCACACTCTTTTGATTTTCGAGACTCATAGCATACCACATGATCTTTTTGACTAAGCACTCCACTGAGCCCTTCCTTGCATGCATCAGTGGACACTACAAACTATTTATCTGGGTCTACAATCTTTAATATTTGTGCACTTGTTAAAATATCTTTCAACTACTAAAAACTTTCTTCACATTTGGGAATCCATTCAAATTTCATTCCCTTCTTTTGAAAATAAGTGATTGGGATTTCAATCTTTGAAAACCCTTTTATGAATCTTTGATAATAACCTGAAAGGCCCGTAAAATATTTGACCTTTGTGACATTTATTGGCGCTAGCCATCCTCTAATGGTATCTATTTTCTCGAGATCAACGACTATTTCATTTGCTGAAATAATATGCCCCAAGTAGTGAATATTCTTTTGATAAAAGATGTTCTTACTTAACTTGGCATAAAACTTATGTTTTCTCAAAACTTGTAGCACCATTCTCAAATTACGCTCATTTTTTTCTTCCTCTTGGAGTATATTATAATATCATCCAAGAAAAGAATTACAAACTTGTCCAGGTACTCTCTAAACACACTATTCAACTTGAACATAAAAAATGTTGGGGCATTTGATAGCCCAAATGACATTATTATAAATGCCTAATGCCCATATCTTTTCCTGTATATTTTCTTGTTTATATCCTCTTCTTTTATACTCACTTGGTGATAACCTGATCTCAATTCAATCTTGGAAAATATTCTTGCACCCTTCAGTTGATCAAATAAATCATAAATCCTTGGAAAATAATATATGTTCTTTATGGTGACCTTATTTAGTTATTTGAAATAAATACATAACCTTAATGTTCCAATCCCTGAACTTGCAATATTTCATTTCCATGCGTATCCCTTCCACTATGGGATTTGGGTGATTTAACTTGTCTAGCACTAGCTTCTTTCTTTGTGCCAAAGTCTTTATTGGCTTGCTTCTACAGCAAATTCAACCTGTGAAGTATTTTTTCTTGGGCCTTCATAATATCCTCATTATAATCCCTATAACTATACACATTTCTCTGTAGGATTCGCATAGCCACAGGCTCATGCCTACCCCTTCTTCCGTTAGACTTTGTCTCGTCATTTCCCATGATGACATCTAGCCCCTTGAATTCCTCTCCATGATTATAGGACCCCTAGGAATATTTCATGAATGTATTTCTCATATAGGAACCTGTAATGATCCCAAGCCAAATTCTTTCTTGGAATCACTAAATACTACTAATTTATTGAGTTATTAAGTGCATACAAGGTTCATCAACACATGGAGATCACAATATATTCAAGATGTAGAAGCACAAGCAAAGATCTGACCTTTTTATTATGAGAAATGTAAGATCAATACAATAGATGGTCGATCTGGCATAAACCTCAGATGGTCGTACAAGCAATAGATATGAGCTGCTACAAAATGCTCCCGACAATACAAAACAAGCCTCCAAAGGCTGGATATACAATGAAGACTAAATCAAGAAGATCTGAGCCATACTAATGCTCAACCTCCAAGATGGAAAGTGCCACGTCCTGCTAGAATGCAGAAGCCCTAAATAATTCTGCCCTGCTACCAAAAGTGTCCAATCATCCCGAGAAATATGCCAAATGATAGATCGGGCAACTGTAAGGAAAACCCAGATGTCCAAATTCCCAAATCCACTCTCAAACCCCGTAGATCTGAATTCTCCACTGAATGGTGTGCCCCACTGGATGACTGAAACCC
>JASDQU010739586.1:65995-79924 GCA_032191745.1 Picea mariana
ATGTATTTCTCATATAGGAACCTGTAATGATCCCAAGCCAAATTCTTTCTTGGAATCACTAAATACTACTAATTTATTGAGTTATTAAGTGCATACAAGGTTCATCAACACATGGAGATCACAATATATTCAAGATGTAGAAGCACAAGCAAAGATCTGACCTTTTTATTATGAGAAATGTAAGATCAATACAATAGATGGTCGATCTGGCATAAACCTCAGATGGTCGTACAAGCAATAGATATGAGCTGCTACAAAATGCTCCCGACAATACAAAACAAGCCTCCAAAGGCTGGATATACAATGAAGACTAAATCAAGAAGATCTGAGCCATACTAATGCTCAACCTCCAAGATGGAAAGTGCCACGTCCTGCTAGAATGCAGAAGCCCTAAATAATTCTGCCCTGCTACCAAAAGTGTCCAATCATCCCGAGAAATATGCCAAATGATAGATCGGGCAACTGTAAGGAAAACCCAGATGTCCAAATTCCCAAATCCACTCTCAAACCCCGTAGATCTGAATTCTCCACTGAATGGTGTGCCCCACTGGATGACTGAAACCCTAGCTGGTTCGGCCCTGATGAAGGAGGCATCCAAATGCTCTGAAACTCTCCAAGAATATAGATCAGGCTATGAGAATCTCGTGGGAGAAGTTTTGGGCTCAGATCTCAAGCAGATCTCCCTAGATCTGAGTTTTACTTAATCACAGGACGTCCCATATGGCTCCATGACGTCCCATTCTAAAAACAAATGTAAAATGATGATAACCCTCTAGAAAATCCCTAAAACTGATGGTCCTGCCCCTGCAAACAAAACCCAATTGTCGGAATGGCCCCAGGCCCTCAGGATAAGCTGGATCAAACCTCCCTTGATAAGTTGGCCTCGAGACTAGAATGGTGTGGAGGAGTCTTTCATCCCCGAGACCAAGCTGTGGAACAAGGTGAGTGGATATTTCACCACTGATTTGCTCATAAGGGTTTTTACAACAAAACCCCCAAACTGAATGCTCAAGAGCAATAGCAAATGCTAATCCAGAACGAGAATGAATAATAGGTGCACCCCAACCTCTTACTTATACTTTTCCTTCTAATTCTCTGTTGAGTTAGGTTAACTCCCAGGGTTAATCTTCCATTCTTCTGTTCAGTTATCTTTTACTCCTTTATCCTTTTCCTTTCTTAAGTCAACTTAAAAATATAACTTTTAACTTCTTGACTTTTCCCCCCTCAGCGTGAGACTATGACCTAGTGAGGGTGCCCAGGCCACTGAGTCTCCTCATCACCTCCCTAAGAGGTGGGGGACATTACCGTCTCCCCTACTTGAAATTGCTTGTCCTCAAGCAATTCCAAACCTGCTTCTCTAACCACATGCTCTTGCTTCCAAGTGGCATCCTCAATGGGTAAATCCTTCCACCTGATCAGATACTCCTTGATGATTCGGTTTCAGAGCCTCTTCTCTCAGACTTCTAACACCTCCTCTGGAATCAAAACAAGCTGTCCCTCCTCATCCATGGGAGGCAATGCCTCAATAGGCCTGACGTGTTGACCGAGGGATTTTTTAAGGCACGAGACATGGAAGACGTTGTGAATTTTGCTACCCTGTGGAAGATCAAGCTCATAAGCTACTGCCCCTATCCTCTTGTTGACTCTGTAAGGTCCAAAGAAACATGGATGCAGTTTCTCTGCTCCACTTCTCTTAATGGAGGCCTACTTGTATGGTTGCAACCTCAAATAGACTAAATCTCCAACCTCAAAGGTACGATCAACTCTGTGCTTGTTTGCTTGGACCTTTTGCTGGTTTTGTGCCCTCTGTAAATGATCTTTCAATTCCCTGAGAATGTCTTGGCTTTGCTGTATCCAATCCTGTACCATCGGAGCCCTGCTGTCACCAAATGCAATCTCCACGAATGATAAAGGATCATAGATATATAAATCTTTGAAGGGTGACATGCCAATGTACATATGTTGGGTGGTGTTGTAGCAATATTATCCCAAATGTAACCATCTGATCCATTCTTTTTGTTGTCCTACTACGTAGTTTTTGAGGTAACCTTCCACCCATTTGTTGACTATTTCAGTCTGACCATCTGTCTGAGGGTGATAGCTAGTACTAGGAGTCAATGTCGTACCCACTAATCTGAACAACTCCTGCCAAAATGTACTCATGAATCTGTTGTCCCTGTCACTGATGATGGTTTTGGGTAGGCCGTGTAGTCTGAACACCTCTCTGAAAAATAATTCGACCACATGTGNCATGGATATACTTTCCCACTTGTGCTCTGGAATAGGTAGGGGCTGCAACAGTCCTGCAGGGTGTGTGTGCTCATCCTTGTTTTCTTGGCATGTAGTGCATTCTTTAACATGCTTCATCACATATTCCTTGAGGCCTTTCCATGCAAACCTCTCTCTCACCTGCCTGTATGTCTTATTGATGCCCTGATGCCCTGCTACTGGTGAGTTATGAAATGCATGCAGGATCTTAGCTTTGAGAGCTGATCCAGGAACTAAAAAGATCTGGCCTTTGTAATAGATGAGCTCATTTATGACCCTGAAGTTGTCATCCTATATTTGCCCATCCAACAGTTGACAAGTGAACTGATCCTTTTCATATTCCACTATCAAGTGTTCCTTCCAGTCGACTGGCATACCGGACATGGAAAAAATGGATGGCCTTCTGGATAATGCATCGGCCACTGCGTTGTTCTTCCCTTTGATGAATTCAATGTCAAAGTCGTAGGCTTGTATTTTGCTTACCCATTTTTGTTGTATTTCATTCAAATCCTTCTGCTCCAATAGATATTTAAGACTGTTATGGTCTGATTTGACCACAAACCTCGCACCTACCAAATATTGCCTGAATTTGGCTAGTGCATGCATGATAACCAACATTTCTTTATCGTAAATGCTGTAAAGTAGTTCATGACCCCTGAGTTTATGGATTTCATAGGCAAGGGGGTGCTTGTTCTGCATCAACACAGCCCCTATACCTTCCCCCGAGGCATCACACTCCAAAGTGAAGGGTATGCCGAAATCAGGAAGAGCTAGAACTGGGCAGGTGCTCATGACCTCTTTCATTTTCTCCATCGTGACTTGGGCCTCATCATTCCATTTGAAGGACCCCTTTTTGGTCAGGTCAGTCAAGGGTGTGCATAGTTGAGAAAACCCTTTGACAAATTTCCTATAGTATGTGCATAGGCCCAGGAATCCCCTCAGTTCTATGAGTGTTTTCGGAGTAGGTCATTCCCTAATGGCTGTTATTTTCTCCTGGTGTACTTGTACCCCTTTTTCCCCTATTATGTGTCCCAAGTAAAGCACTTCTGTCATTCCAAACTCACACTTGGATTCCTTGGCGTATAGTGACTGTTCCTCCATGATTGATAGGATTTGGTCCACATGTCGAAGGTGTTCCTCCCAGGTCTTGCTGTAAATGAGCAAGTCATCAAAGAATACCAACAAGTGTTTCCTCAACTGTTTGTTGAACACATGGTTCATGCAAGACTGAAATGTGGCTGGGGCATTGGTTAACCCAAAGGGCATCACCAAAAACTCGTAATGGACGTAGTGACACCTAAAGGTTGTTTTTGAGATGTCCTCCTCCCTCATCTTGATTTGATGGTAGCCCGAGCGAAGATCAATTTTTGTGAAATATATAGCTCCATGCAGCTCATCCAACAACTCATCAATCCTGGGTATGGGATACCTGTTTTTGATCATCTTTTTATTCAAATCCCGGAAGTCAATGCACATTCTCATCATTCCATACTTCTTCTTCACCAAGACTATTGATGAAGCAAATGGGCTTGAACTTGGTCTGATGTGTCCCATGTCTAGAAGCTCCTTGATGGCCTTCTCTATCTCGCCTTTATTATTCTTGGGATGCCTATAGGGTGTGGTGATAACAAGCTTAGCCCCGGCTTCTATCTCAATGATGTGCTCAACCCCCCTATCTAGTGGCACACCTAGAGGAATCGGCCCAAACACTTTATGGTGCTTGTCAAGGATTCTTTTGATCTCTAGTGTGTAATGCACTTTCCCTTCTCATCCACCCATGTTGAGACCTTACATTCCACTGCATATACAATTTCTTCCCTTCTGAAGATGGCTTCCATCCTCTTGTCCATGACCACTCTGGAAGAGTTACCTGTCATGCCTCTGAGCAAAACCTTTCATCCTCCTTCCTCCACAAAGGACATTTCCATGGTCTTGTAATTTGTGGTGATGGGTCCTAAAGTGTTGAGCCACTGCACCCCTAGGATGATGTTGGTATCGGGAAGATCCATCACATACACATCCTGAATTAACTCATTCCTTCCCAAGGTGAGTTTCATACCTGGTATGTATCTGTTACAGGGCATAGTACTACCACCTGCTACTTCCACTTTGAATCCTTCAAACTCTACTGTAGGTATGTGCCTCCTCTTCAGTAATGCTACATCAATGAAATTGTGGGAATCTCCTCCATCAATCAGAACCGACACTCTTTTTCCTTGTAAGACCCCTCTCATCCTGAAGGTGTTGAACTTGGGTACCCCATTGATAGATGCCAACATAGCTTTCTCTCCAGCCGCACAGTCTAGTTCTAGAACCTCCTCTTCTGCTGCCTCTAACATTTCGGCCTCCATGTTTTGTATCTGACCATACTCATCCTCTTCTTCATCATCTGAAGTGACCTCAATGTAATGTACCTGTCCTCATCCCATGCAATTGTGTGAGGGATTCCATGGCTCCTTGCATGTGAAGCAGAGTTGCTTCCTTCTCAGTTCCCTCCTGGTGTTGTCATCTATTCTGCCACGACCCTTGTCATAACCCTTAGGGTCATTTCCTCCCTGGTTTATTGGAGGCCTTTGATCTCTTCCACCATTGTTAAGAGGTGGTCTGGGTATGAATTTTGGTTTAGCAGCTGGACCCAGATCCCTCATCTTCCAAATGGCTTCCTATAGGCTGGTAGGTTTGAAGGCCTTAACCCAACCCTTCAAGGGTTTCATCAATCCTTCTGTAAAGAGCATCATGAGCCTAGTTGGGGACATATCTTGCACCATCACTGCCAACCTCTAGAACTCATCAATGTATGCCTCATCCGTACCTGTTTGCTTGAGTTGGGTGAGCTCCCGGAAATGTAACTCAGGATCTCCTAGATCAAATCTATCAATGAGCCTCTGAGTGAATTCTGTATAGGATACAATTTGGTTGTGGCCGAGTGTGGTGAGCCCATGGTACCACCAATCGTGGGCCTTTCCATCCAAGTACATAGTGGAAAACTTGATGGCCTCCATCTCTCTCATGGGGTTAAGCTACAGGTAAGTATCCAACTTCTACACCCATGCTTGTGCTGTCATCTTAGCCGTACCATCAAAGTATGGAATCTCTATCTTCCCTGCCCTTCGCTCAAACTCAAAGTTGCCCCTGTGGTTCATCCTAGGCTGGTTTCTGAACCTGAGTTAACAATACTGGTCTAGGGACATCTGTCTTTGAACTTTCATATCCAAGCTATAGTATTCCCTGGTACTCTTGGCTAATTGTTCCACAAAATCTTCAACATGTTCATGCTTCCCTTGCTCATCTGTGAATGTGGGCATGTATGGTCTGGGGTTAGCTCTGCTACCTGAGTGTTGGCCTAGCGGTTCATCCATGAACACTAGCACGTATGGCCTATGATTGGTCCTACTACCCATCTACCCATGGAACGTGCCACCTCCAAGACTTCCTTCGGATCCCGGTGCTTTCTCTAGGTTATATCTGCCTTCCTCATGGGTTCCACCAGACCCTCTAGCCTCCTTATTCCCATACGTATCAGGATCTTTGCCTCGATGGGTTACTTGCATCAAAAGGTCAGTTATCCTAGTTTGGTTCTCATTCATTTTTTGTAGATTCTCATCAACTTTCTTCAAGGTTTCAGAGATTTCGGCCTGTCCCCTTCTGTTGGTTTCCTGATACTCATCCAATTTCCGGACCAATGTGTTGTCTATGCGGTTCATGTTTTGTTGGAACTTATCAAATTCGACTACTAAGAGAGCCAAGCCCTGAGGCTCATGGTCGTCTCCTAACCCTTCCATTTCTGCCTCTATTTCACTGTTGTTTTTCTTCCTCAGACCCATAACAATTCCCCTGTACTTTTGCATGCACCGATCTATCCACAAGTTTGGAGGATCGAGGCTCTAATACCACTATAATGATCCCAAGACAAATTCTTTCTTAGAATCACTAAATACTACTAATTTATTGAGTTATTAAGTGCATACAAGATTCATCAACACATGGAGATCACAATATATTCAAGGTGTAGAAGCACAAGCAAAGATCTGACCTTTTTATTATGAGCAATGTAAGATCAATACAATAGATGGCCGATCTAGCATCAACCTCAGATGGTCGTACAAGCAATAGATATGAGCTGCTACAAAATGCTCCCAACAATACAAAACAAGCCTCCAAAGGCTGGATATACAATGAAGACTAAATCAAGCAGATCTGAGCCGTACTAATGCTCAACCTCCAAGATGGAAAGTGCCACGTCCTGCTAGAATGCAGAAGCCCTGAATAATTTTGCTCTGCTACCAAAAGTGTCCAATCATCCCGAGAAATATGCCAAATGATAGATTGGGCAACTATAAGGAAAACCCAGATGTCCAAATTCCCAAATCCACTCTCAAACCCCGTAGATCTGAATTCTCCACTGAATGGTGTGCCCCACTGGATGACTGAAACACTAGTTGGTTCGGCCCTAATGAAGGATGCCTCCAAATGATCTGAAAACTCTCCAATAATATAGATCGAGCTATGAGAATCCCGTGGGAGAAGTTTCGGGCTCAGATCTCAAGCAGATCTCCCTAGATCTAAGTTTTACTGAATCACAGGATGTCCCCTATGGCTCCACGACATCCCAATCTGCAAACAAATGTAGAATGATTATAACCCTCCAGAAAATCCCTCAAACTGATGGTCCTGCCCTTGCAAAGAAAACCCAAGTGTCAAAATGGCCCCAGGCCCTCAAGATAAGCTGGATCGAACCTCCCTCGATAAGCTAGCCCTGAGACTAGAATGGTGTGGAGGAGTCTTTCATCCCTGAGACCAAGTTGTGGAACAAGGTGAGTGGATATTTCACCACTGAGTTGCTCACAAGGGTTTGTATAGCAAAAACCCCAAACTGAATGCTTAAGAGCAATAGAAAATGCTAATCCAAAGCCAGAATGAATGATAGGTGCACCCCAACCTCTTACTTATACTTTTCCTTGTAATTCTCTGTTGAGTTAGGTTAACTCCCAGGGTTAATATTCTATTATTCTGTTGAGTTATCTTTTACTCCTTTATCCTTTTCCTTTCTTAAGTCAACTTAAAAATATAACTTTTAACTTCTTGACTTTTCCCCCCTCAGTGTGAGACTATGACCTAGTGGGGGTGCCCAGGCCACTGAGTCTCCTCATCATCTCTCTAAGAGGTGGGGGACATTACAGAACCAAACTACCTTTCATGCACCTCTAAATTATTGAAGAAAAGTGCATACAAACAATTTTCTATTAGAAAAAATATATATATAGTTTTGGGAAAAGAATGCAATTTTTTTTCTCTTTAATGCCACCAATTGACTTTGTCTGAGTTGATTGTAGATTATAATACTCAAACCAATTCTCTGGGTTGGTAGATGGATTCTCCCATCCAATATATTTCCAATGACTACTTTCGTTCTCAATTTTTATCTTTGAGAAACAATTTATAGTCATGTAAATATGCACCCCTTTCATTATGGTGCAATTAATCCCAGACACCAACTTATGTCACTTGTAGAAGTAAATCTATCAGGAACCAGAGAAATTTTTTTATGAGATACAAATAAAAATGATGATAGAGAATTTTTTCAGTCTGATGCTCGAGTAAAAACTGTAGCAATATGGAAATGACAATGTTGTCATTTTTCACTTGTTTTTCTAGACTGAATTTTCAGCCAATCTTGTTATCTCCCAAACTGTGAACTTCTGGAAAAATTTCACTAGAACATAGTTTTTTGGCTCGATGATTATACAAAATGTTGAGTAAATAATATTTTCCATTTTTTTCCATTTGGGGACCTTTTACTCCTTTGAAAATCCCAAAAATCCCCAAAAAAGTGGCTCGAAATAGTGGATTTTTCCGTATTTCAGCATCCCTATTCCAATCCCTTAGGATTTATTCAATTCCTTCCTGGGTTATTTCCATGCCTTCTTTATGGACTCTCTTGAATAATTTCATCTTAATTTGGACCTCTTCCAATGATGTGGACCCAAATCATTAAAAACAGTTATTTTACATTTTATGACAAATTCAAGAAGAATTGGACAATGGCTCTATATGAAACTTTCATAGATATCCTCATTGTAGATAAAACACATAAGTTTCATCTCAACTGGACTTAATCTACTCCAGTAATGGCCAAAATAAGAAAATTGCTCAAGACTAGTTTTTTTTATTTTGACACTATGGAACATTTTTTCCTATGTGGCATATTTTCTTACGTGGATATTGATGTGGAATTATGGGTCCACATGGCACCCTGAGGTGATTCCATGTCGCCCTCTTAAACACTCTATCTTTGCCTCATCAACATTCCTCACCTTATTTACTTTTATTTCATAAATTAAATTATATTTTTTGGGCTTACATCACCTTTTTTTTACTTACATCACCGTACCCGAATGTTCACCTAGCACCCTTTTTACCACATATGAGAAAGGGTTCCCACCTCTTCTATCATACTTCCACGTGGCGCCCATTCATTAGCTGTGAGGATGGGTGGGTCCCATCCCACACCTTTTTCCTTGGGCATGCATAACATGCATACCTCTAGATCCAACAACTGAGATCGAGGGATGATTAGTGTCCCTTGACGATTTCAGACCATCAACTTGAGTGAGAGTTAACATATGGCCTCAACAATGTGAGAGTGATTTTTCCTCATTCTACGTGGCGTCCTCGCATTGGCTTCACATCACCAAACACCTCCTGCGAAACCACCTTTCTTCCATGTGATACCACTTATGGTATTTCACAATACCACCTCACCTATGCGGCTCCCACGCCAACCCTGGGCCTACCACCACGCACTACCAACCCTGGAATTTTGGGCTGCCACCATGACACCATGGACCTACCAAATCCTAGATCAAATGGTTGAGATGATCGAAAGATCGACGATTGTAGTTCATTTCCCATGGTAAAGTTTCCTAGAGCTTAACGACACTTCACAATGCGATAGCGGTTTTTACTCCTAATACGTGGCACGTTTTAATTGGTTTTACATTGCCAGGGGATAATTCAAAACCACTCTTTTGACATGTGATACAACCATTGGTTTTGGTTGATACCATGGTTTGCCACCCTACCACATTGGTCTTCCACCTCGCTACCATGGTTCACCATTTCACCACGGGACCTACCACCATCCCACCATCCACCACCATGGAAATCTACATCACCACTTCCACGTCACAACTACATGGCCTCCACATCACTATTGAGGTTGTGTATGGAAAAATACCCAAAATTTCCCATATCACATTTCACATATTACATCACTTGGCCATAGCCATATTCATATCTATACATTATGCATTAATTAAACTAGGGGTTATAGTGGGGATGTTACAGATTAAGGTTTGAAAATACACAGAGAGGAATGTGGTTGAATCAAATTAGGGTTTTTAGACCATTGTCAGGTCTTAGAGATGCAGAATATTTCAGTGACATTTTTATGCACAAGAGGCAAATTTGTAGGCAAAGGGAACGACTTGCGGGCATAGGGATGTTTATGCACGAGGAAGAAGGGAAATTAAATTCATAGGGGGAGAGAAACGTGGATTTAACCTGCTTTGAAACTAGTATCAAGCCAGATATGGAAAGAGAATGTAACTCCACACTTGGATGCTTTTCATTAACATGAAACCTTCATAAATACTTGTTCGAAAGACCTTTAGTTTTCATCTTTCAAACAATTGTTCCTATAACCAATAACTCTTCATATTTCTACTATTTACAATATTATTTACAAACTACTATAATCATGAGATTAGATACCCAACCATTTTATATATAGATTTTCAAAATACTTATAAATACTTAAATGAAACAATACATTATTATCAAATTATGATGTTTAAATTTCCCTTTTAACTTATTACATATCATTACAAAGGCTCATTTATGAAAATACGTCAAAAGAGATTAGGAATTATTTTCAATTGACTGAAATGTTAGAAGTACGTCTTAGGATGTTTTTATCTAGTAGTATGTTTACATAATTGTATAATCTCAATTGGTCTCCAACGATTCATATGTAGGCATGCTAGCTTATTTTATATAGTATATTAAATTTTGAAACAAAATGATGTCCAAATCAAAATGGGGGAATTAATTTGCATACAATTTTGTTAATAGCGTTATAATTAGAAAGTGAAAATCATTCATTATATTTTAAAAGATGCAAAACAGATGAAAGAAGAAAAAATATTCATTGTATTGTAAGGGATATAAAGCAAAGAATTACTAAAAGGAAAGAGTGCAGCGTGCTATGATAGCGAGGTGGAGGAATCTTGTATTAGAACAACAATTTATTACAGCAGCGAGGTGGAATATTTTAAACGATAAAAGTGGAAAGGATATAAAGGAAAAAGGGGACGTGCTATTATACTGACGTGGATGAATCTTTAATGGAAAGAATAACAATTTATAGTTTAACCTAACTTAAAAAAATATATGATGGGTGGTAATAACATGATGGGATTCATCTTAGCTTTGAGGGATTTTACAATTATTAGTGATAATGATAATGTATTATCTTTTATAGTTTATAGATATGATTGATCGATTTTACAAATTAGTAACAACAAAGATAATAATGATGATGAAGTCAGACATTAAATTGGTGTATGAGATACCCTAGTTTGTTTATTAAAGTTTACGGAGGTGTATATACCCTACCTCCATCTGAATTTGAACCTATGATCTTAGAGGAGAAAACACATATTCTTAATCATTAGGTAATCGATAGTATTTGTAATCTTCATTTTTCTTTAGTAGGGGTTTGGTTGTGAAATTATGTTTTCCTTCCAGAGTTGTTGAATATGTTTTCTTATATGTTGTAATCTTGAATCCTTTGTGAAGAGTTTGATAAATCTATGCATGAAAAGTAAAATTGACAGAATTTGAAATAGGATAATAACGATATCACACTCACATACTATATACAAGATTTATCTTAGAAACTCTTAACTAAGAAGACCATCCTTAGTGAGAGTTTCACCTCTCTCTGTCTCATTTTATTACTCAATCATTTATCATATAATAATTTAAGTATTTTTTAGATTTAATTTACCCTAATCTACTAAATCATATTAGATTACAATCTTAGTCACTTAACCAAGATTAGATTACAATAGTCCTAAACCATTGTCTTAGAAAGAACAAAATAAACCAAAAAAACATTCTCAAGGGTCAATTGGCTCCCCATGTCTTCCTAGTTGAGGGGATGGATAATGCTTAGATTACCTTCATTTGAGGACTACTCCCCCAACCCCAAGAGAAATATAATAGAAATTAATTTAGCAGTAGGAGAAAAAAATTCACCGAAATCGATTTCCTCCACCTTGGGATATCCCTTTTCTACTAAGCAAGATGTGTACTTGTCCACTTTACCTTCTACTTTCAACTTATTCCTAAATACCCATCTGCTACCAACAAGTTTCTCCTAGTTGACAAATCGATTGATTCCAAAGCCTCATCTTTATCCAGGCCATCCATTTCTTCAACCATGGTTGTTTTCCATAATTTATTATCATATGAACTTAGTGCCTCCTTCATAGTGTTGGGGTCACCATTAGTAACAGATAAAGTAAAACTTGAATGAAAATCAAGTAGGTTGTGAATACCTTTGTATTTTCCTTCTTTCATGAATTGAACTCCTCAAGATAGGAGTGTGAGGTTCTTCATCTTTTTCTGTTGAGTTAGTTTCTTCACCCACCAATTCAATCTATATTTTCTTTGGTTCCTCTTCCTTTGGTTGGACATCTTGTTTGGGAATAGTTTTAGCCTCTCTAGATTGAATCCTGACTGTAAATGATATTCTTTGTTTCTAGATTTTAAAGTATGTAACCTATTATGCCCTCCTTATAACCAATAAAGGTACAGTTTCAAGATTTATTATCCATATTATTCCTATTCTCCTTTGGAACATGGACTTGAGAATCATTGTGAAAAACTTTCAGATGTTTAAGAGAGGATTTATTACCAATCCACGCCTCATGTAGAGTTTTATCAACAAATGTAGATATGGGTGATTGATTTATTAAGTAACATCCATTATCCACAACCTCCACCTAGAAATCCTATTTTATACCTATGCTAATGGTGAATACTCCTCACCTTTTCCATCAACATGATATTCATTTTTTTCGCGACTCCATTACAATGAGATCTCTATGGAGTAGTAGTTTTCATGTCTATTTATCACTTCTTATCTAATTCATTGAATTTATTTTTCGTAAAACTCTCCACCATTATCTATCTTTAACACATTTATTTTCTTTAATATATGGTTTCCTACAAGAGCCTTAACTTTTTAAGTTCACTGAAAACCTCATATTTCTTCACGAGGAAATACATCCATGTGTTCCTTGACAAATCATTTATGAATGAAACACAATACACATATTTACCGCATAATAGAAGAGACACAAGTCCAAACACATCATTGTGTATCAACTCCAATATTCATTTTTCTCTTGTAGCACAATATGAGAATCTAACCCAATTATTTTTATTGTATATACAATGTTCACATAGATCAAAATCTCACAAGCAATGAAACATATCTTCAACCAAATATTAATTTTGTAATGCTTGAAGGACATTCTTTCCAATATGTCCTAGTCTTTGATGTCAAATCATTGTATTCTATCTAGAAACAACAAAGGTCATATATTCTTCATTGCTACCATTTGGAATATTATAATTGTCAAACCCATCCATAATTGTGCTTCCCAACAACTTTTATAGAGTTCCAATCCTAACTACCCTGAATAACACCATTTATCCTTAAACCATCTTGTAGGTTTCCATTTAAAATATAGTTTGCATTCCTAAACCACTCATATTACTTACCAATATCAAAATATTTCCCAAATCTACAACCCTAAAGAGATTTATAATCCTTTCATGTTTGAGAAATAGCTTGAGCCTTCCATGACTTTTTATTTTGGTTGTTGAGTCATCTCCTTGGAGAACGTCATCTCCATTGTACTTTTCATATTCACAAAACCAAAATCTATATGGAGTCATATGAAATGAAGCATCTAAGTTGATTAGTGATACATCATGATCTAAAAGTGTACTTATAGATGCCAAGTATAAATCACCTCCTTCTTCAATGGAGGTTTTCATTTCTATGGAAGGGAAATCATCAAATCCAATACTTTTATCAACATTTTTAGATGTGTAATCTCTCTTATAATAATTGTCTTTATAACATTTCCAAAATTTCCTTATAGGTTATTATGGATATTTAGATCTACTTCTAGCTTTAAACCTAGTCCCCGGAGACTTATTTTTATTTCTATCTTGGGACTAGTCTTTTACAAATAAGGCATTCTTAGAAAAATCCTCCATGGATTTTGACATCATCTCTTCTGATAACAATGTTGCAACTACATCTTCTAACTTTAATATAGTTTTAGTGGTGATACCAATGGAAACAACTAGATTGTCCCAAAAAATAATCATGTAATACATTTATCTTCTTAAGACATTTTATTCTCAATCGAGGCTATCTAACTTACCAAGTGTTAAATTCATTTGTTGGAATTATTGTCATTGATTTCAGAGGATTAATGATGTAATTAATTTCATATTACACCATTACAGTACACAATATATATATATATATATATATATATATATATATATATATAT
>JASDQU010739586.1:80213-105768 GCA_032191745.1 Picea mariana
AGGTTTCCATTTAAAATATAGTTTGCATTCCTAAACCACTCATATTACTTACCAATATCAAAATATTTCCCAAATCTACAACCCTAAAGAGATTTATAATCCTTTCATGTTTGAGAAATAGCTTGAGCCTTCCATGACTTTTTATTTTGGTTGTTGAGTCATCTCCTTGGAGAACATCATCTCCATTGTACTTTTCATATTCACAAAACCAAAACCTATATGGAGTCATACGAAATGAAGCATCTAAGTTGATTAGTGATACATCATGATCTAAAAGTGTACTTATAGATGCCAAGTATAAATCACCTCCTTCTTCAATGGAGGTTTTCATTTCTATGGAAGGGAAATCATCAAATCCAATACTTTTATCAACATTTTTAGATGTGTACTCTCTCTTATAATAATTGTCTTTATAACATTTCCGTAATTTCCTTATAGGTTATTATGGATATTTAGATCTACTTCTAGCTTTAAACCTAGTCCCCAGAGACTTATTTTTATTTCTATCTTGGGACTAGTCTTTTACAAATAAGGCATCCTTAGAAAAATCCTCCATGGATTTTGACCTCATCTCTTCTGATAACAATGTTGCAACTACATCTTCTAACTTTAATATAGTTTTAGTGGTGATACCAATGGAAACAACTATATTGTCCCAAGAATAATCATGTAATACATTTATCTTCTTAAGACATTTTATTCTCAATCGAGGCTATCTAACTTACCAACTGTTAAATTCATTTGTTGAAATTATTGTCATTGATTTCAAAGGATTAATGATGTAATTAATTTCATATTACACCATTACAGTACACACAACATATATATATATATATATATATCAACAAGTATATTAGAAAGGGGTGCATGTGAAAAAGTAAAAAGTGAAATGGTGGTTTAAAACCCATGGGTTTGAGGTATTTGCCCATGGTTTATGGTATTTTCCCATGGTATTTAGAATTCATTATTTAATTAAGGGACATCTCCCTTCATGAAGTGTTATGAAATAGTAGAAAAAGAGAAAACATTGAGAGAAAGTGTGTGTGTGTGTGTGTGAAAAATGGATTAGCAATGATTGAATTATGAAATCAATTTTAGGTCATCTTGGCATTTTCACGATAACTTTTTTTCTAGGATGTTTCATACCTTGATATTTTGAGGAGAAGGAGGATATATCTTGTTGTACATGCGATTAAATATCATGTTTTGGCTCGCTATACTTTGGTAGATATGACATGTGGAATTTAGGGTTCCTAAATGCTCCTGAAATCAGTTTCAAACAGGTCAACTTGGCACTTTTTCTATAACTTATTTTATGGGATGTTTCATACCCTGAGATTTTGCAGAGACATACGATAAATCTTTGTGTACATGTGGTAAAAATATTAGATATCGTTCGCTATACCTTGCAATATATTCTCTATGCAAGTTAGGGTTCTTGAATGCTGCTAAAATGAGTTTCAAATATGTCATCCTGACACTTTTGCTATAACTTACTTTCTAAGATGTTTCAGAACTTGATATTTTGCACAAAAAAATGATAGATATTGGTGTACATATGGTAAAAAAGACAGATGTTATTTCACTATAATTTTGGAGATATGCCTTGTGGAAATTAGGGTTCTTGAATGCTCCTCAAATGAGTTTCAAACATGTTAGCTTGTCATTTTCACTATAAATTATTTTCTCAAATGTTTCAGACCTCGATATTTTGTAGATATAGAGGAGAGATATTAATGTACATGTGGTAAAAAAATGATATGTTGATTCGGTATACTTTTGGTGATATGATCTATGGATGTTAGGGTTATTGAATGCTCCTAAAATCATATTCAAGAAAGTCATCTTGGCACTTTTTCTATAACTTATTTTATGGGATTTTTCTAACCTTGATATTTTGCAGAGATGGAGGAGACATACAAAATTATGTCTGATAAAAGTTTTAGAATTATATTTTCAAAATTGGACATGTGGCATGTTGTACAATTTTGTCCTTGTGAAGAGGCCCAAAACAACAAGATTTTGGAAAGTTGTCATTGGGAAGTTCAAATTTTGGTCAAACCTAGTAAAGGGAAAAGTAATAAGAATACCTAGTGAAGGAAGAATCAATGAGTAGACCTAGTAAATCTAAAAGAAATGAGATACGTGGTGAAGGAATATATAGCAAGTAGACTTGGTGAAGTTTGGTGTAGCTCAGAGATTGGTGTCTCTTACTAAGTTGGTGCTTAGCGGTGGGGATTGTTGTCTCTAGTAGATTGGTGTCTAACAATATTTGTAAGAGATTGTTGTCTCTTGCTAAGCTGGTGCTTAGTAGTGGGGATTGGCGTCTCCAGCAGATTGGTGTCTACGAAGATGTGAAAGAGATTTATGTCCCTTGCTAAGTTGGTGCTTAGCGGTGGGGATTGGTGTCTACGCAGATATATAAGAGTAGGTTGGTGCTTACCATGATTTGTATCAATGAGGATTTTTGTATCCATTAGGTTAGTTCCTACAAATATTTGTAACAGTAGGTTGGTTCCTACAAGTAATTATAAAGAAAAGTTTCATGGTTTTCTCCTGAAAGAGTTTCCATGTAAATTGTGTGTTCCATGTTCTACTCTTAATATGTGATTGTTTTCTTATGGATGATGGATGTTTGAAAAGGTAAAAAATTGTCTTCTATTTATTCACCCCCCCTCCCCCCTTCTCAGTATAAGTGTGTGTTCAACAACATTGGGTTGATCTATCATGAAGTTGTCATTCATTATGAGATGATACAACTTCTTTCTAGTGAATAATTAGTTTACTAGGGAATTACATTGATGCAAATACCCTAACTTTCACATAACTCCTTAGGATTGGCTTCTCCTAAGATATTCAAAAACACTAAATGTGAAATAAACAACCAAATACTACGCTTTCCCTTCATATCCAATTTCCCCCATTCTTCTTTCACTAGACCTAATAGTTTGTTTCCATATGCAATAACCCACTAATATTTGTCCACAAAATATCATATGTCTTTGACTTCCATAGCTAAGAGTTCTTTCCATTAAATTTATATGTTTATATTCTTCAATTTTTCACCATTTTACTTTGCATGAGATTCAACTCCGTAGAGATCCTAGTCAATAATTAGTTTATTTTATGCCCAAGGTGATCCAAGTGGATATTGGTGGCCACCCACCTCTTCCATTTACTCACAATAGTCCCCCCACATAGCAGTTTTCCATGGTTTTTTTAGGTTCTAAACTTTTGGGGATATTTTGTAGCCCTAAAAAATGTATTATTGCCATGTTCATTTGGAAGACAAGCATGGGGCTGATGCTAGATGTAGTTCTCAATTAGATCTTTCTAGTGGGTTATCACGAGATCAAAATAGATATTGTATGTAAAATTTGCACCCTTAGGAAATTGATGTATCAATTAACCACCTAGAGACCTGCAACCCTTTTGTCTCTTTATCTCCTAGGATTAGGGTTTTGATGTTGAGGGTTTCTTCCTCTTAGGAATTCTCATAAAAAGACTCATTTTCCTCTTTGTAGTCAACAACTTACGAATGAGTGTAGCAGACACATCTCTTCTTAGAGATAAGCTACCACCATTCTAGGTAGTTATGTAACCATTTTTCTAGTTTTCATTCATTAATTGAATTTGAGTTTAGTTGTAATATTGTGTTCTATTCGATACATTTGTGTGAGTGTTCTTTGTTATATTTCTTCTTTCATTTCATTCTCAAATAAATATGGATCACAAGGTATCCTAACTCTTCACGGAATTAGCTAAACCCTAATAACAAAGGAAACCCCTTGAATACAATAATTATTCATTTGATACCAAATGAAAATTTTGATAAACATGTGGAAGAGAAATTGTACTTATGAAATCTAATGCAATGCATAACATTATCATATTCACAGAGTGTACACAAGATTTACCATGAAAAACTTTAAAAGAAAAATCATAACGGAGAGTTGCAACTTAGGTGCACCTCTCTCTATCTCATTGTATTAACTCAAGAATTCACCATAGAATATTTTAGGGATTTGTATCTTCAATTAACTCTAATAAATTAACCACAATTAGATTACAACCCTACTTCCATAACTTAGATTATTATAAACTCATTTTTATTTATTTATTTATTAGCTTGCTATCCATGTCCCCTTCATTAGGGCCACCATCTAAACCCCTACCCAGATATACTACAACATTTAAACTATTACTTAGATATAGCAAAATCTATTAACAATTAATATAACACATATCCAACATGTTGTATCCTTACATAGTCTAAGTGATTGGTTTCTATTTCCTATAAAATGCTTCGTTATTTCCCTCCCTGTTATATTTTTTACATTTCCCCCTCGAAAAATTGAATGACATATAACATATTTTCAATGCAAAACGGGAGTTAATAATGAAGAGGTTCTCCATGAGTTTGCAGCTGGTTTTGTGAAGGGCCGCGACGACCAACCTACGAGGAGGGAAGGATGAACATCTTCTCCAGCTTTTCTGGTATAATAAAGATTCTATTTATAATTTTGATTGAATGCCCTTCTCTGGAATATAATTATGAAAAGTTTCCATAATTAAAGTAAAAAAAATCCATAATTAAAGTAAATTTATCAAGAAAAAAAATTGGAATAAAACGTTTATAGTTGGGCTAAATTTGGATTTTAAAGTCAGATCACTTTTCCCCGCTATGACAACCACCCCGAATTCCAAATTAAATAAGCAACCGGAACTCCAAATTAAACGGATACAAATAAAATAAGCAACCGGAAGTCCAAATTAAACGGATACAAATGAAATAAACAACTAACAAGCTGCAGGTTGTAAGGTAGCAACCTGTTAGACTGGCTACCAAAAGCTTCAATTTTGGATAGCTATGGCATCATGTTATTTGACTGAAAACACATCTGAGCCCAAAGCCTGCATTGCTCTCAGAAACTGGCCTTGCTGAGCATGGTAAACGTGACGGAAGAGGAGGAGGAGGACTGTTCTATAGCAAATGCATCGTAGCGCAGAAAGAAGTKCGCCAGAAAAAGCCGAGCCACCRKGAYWACTRTGTCYTTGCCCGCACACTGCTTGTTGTCARCRGACGTTTCATCAGTTTCCCKCCCGTTGGACCAYAGGAGGTGCTTCAGCAGCTTCTCGCCTTCCTCCCCCATGAACCGACGCGGGACGAACTCCTCTGCCCTATCGAAGATTTTGGGATCCTTCGTGGCAAACGGCTGGTACCCGCACAGCAACTCTCCCTTCTTTACCGCGTAAAGCCCGTCGTGGGATTCGACAAAGAAATCCTTCTTGGCTCTCCCGTACTGCGGAGGAACCGGCGGGTCGATCCTCAGCACTTCGTACGCAGTCGACCGCACCAGCGCCATGCTCTCCAGAGCCCTACCATTGACACCCCCGTGTGCTTCAACGGCTCCACGRACCTCTTCCGCCAGGTCTATCTGCAGTTGGCCGCCCGCGSTGGCAATATATTTAGCCATATTGTTCAACATAATGTTCAGYGCTGCGAAGGCGTTCACATAGATGTAAAACATCAGATTATTGCACGCTTCTTCTCTRTTCAGTCCGAACTGCCTTTCGGCTCCATCCAGCGTGGTGGTCGCATTCGTCCAAAGGAAATTATAGAGCTTCTTGTAGGAACCTGAGACGAACCAGAAGGGTATAGGTACCAAATGGATGGTGAGCTCGTCCAAGAACTTGGGAAGAACACCGGAGCTCGTAAGGGGAGCGAGGATGGCACCAAGCCACTTCTTAATACACGAAGGGCCTTCCGYTCCAAGGCTGGCTGGGCCCGGAACGATCGGATCCGCGTCCGTTATGGACCGGCATAGAAAACTTAATATCGCTTGTCCGATCGGGTCACTGAAAGATGCCTTCCCGTTACTTGCAAATTCTTTTTCAACAGCMACGCYGAAGTCGTCGAACGCTCTCGAAAACTCTGAAAAATATYTAWSTCSACTKCKGCTGAGTAACTCTAAGCACCAGGTCTTAAGCGTATGATGTTTTTCCTCGGACGGGTCCAAAAAGATGTTAACCCTGTATCCTCCGGTGTAATCGGTGCTGGGCATGTAATTGCCCCCGAAATTTAGATAACTCTTCTCCACCTTAGTCAGATCGTAGAGCACGGGGTAGCTCTTGCCATCGAGGAGTATTATGACTCGATTTTGCGAGAAAAAAGGCGGACCTGGCGGCAAATTCGCTCTGAATACTGTGCTTTTATATTTCTCTAGACGGCGTTGAAAGAAACTGTCGATCCCTCTGAAGTATTCGAATCGATCCAGGATGGCTCCAACAACGGGCAGGCCGTAATTTCCAGGAATCTCTTTCACAGGACCCCCGGGCGAGGCCGACTCCGTGACTGAACTTTCCCACTCCATGACTGAACGTAACAAAAAAAGTAGAAATTTAACGTCTTTGCGAACAGATCAGAAAACGTCTTTGCGAACTTAGACATATCTCGTTACTCTGAGAGGTAGTGTCCCTTTATAGTGCATTGTGAAAGAGATTACCATAGGGAAGCAAGAAACACATGCAATATTTTGATTTTCTGTCCAAAGTTATTTGATACCCCACGCCATCTCATTTTGACCTTCACTTGAGACGTTGAAGTTTTCCACTGTACCCTTCGTAGGCCGCCCTATACGACTCACTGGTTTAAGGTCATGTTCGCCACCGAACGAGACTAACTTTAACTTCCTCAAAATGACGTTTAATTTCGTCAAAATGACTTGCCCACCAAAGTTTAATAATAGCAAATGCGTGTTGGAATGGCTCTACAACACTCTGTAAAGTGAAAGAACATGTTCTCTATCAAAACTTCGAACTCTTATCTAATAGCGAAAAAATAATTCACGTCAGATCGGCATTATTTTCGCTTATCCAAACATTTAAAAGATTAAAAAAATGAAGACACATAATGGCAATGGCGGTTCAGGTAACGTAACCTCTTGTTGCTTCCACTGAATTTTTGGATACATTATTGGTGGCATGGGCACATTAAATTTGTCCGTGATAAATAAATAATGAAAAATAATCAATTTACCAATGGACGTTCCATATATGTTATTTAAATTATATTTTATATTATTTTTTAATATATATAATATTTTTAATATGAAGCCCTTGTTACTTGTACCCATTAGTCTCTTGTTGTCATATGCAGCCCTTGTTGCTTAAATTATATTTTATATTATTTTTTAATATATATAATATTTTTAATATGAAGCCCTTGTTGCTTGCACCCAATAGTCTCTTGTTGTCATATGAAGCCCATGTTGCTTCCACCGAAAGTAGGATACATGATTGCATAGGCACATTAAATTTGTTGTATTTAATCAATAATGAAAAAATAATCCATTTACCATTAAAATAAATAAATGGACAATTTAAACTATATTTAATATTATGTTTTTTAAATGTGTATGTAATATTTTGATGATTAATGCTTATGTAATTATATATTGTTTTCAAAAAATATAATACTATAATAAATAACAAAAATAATCAACGTTAGTTCCTGGGAGCCATTATTATGCACGTAAGTTTCCTTAGTTCGTGGGAGCCATTATTATCCAAGTTAGTTTCCTAAGTTTTTCTTGTGTGCTTATTGAGTTTAGTTAAACTTGTTTGTATGAATGCCCTATATATTAATTATATTTTACTTGAATTCCCTTACACTAATGTTTAGATAAAAATGCCTAAACCTAGAATACAAAAGATTTCTTTATTTTCCCAAAACCTTAAACTATCATTGTTTGTTAATGAACAAATTGTATAAATGTCCTATATATCTATTATACTTACTTAAATTGAATTCCTTTAAAGTAAAATAGTGGATCAATATGGCTAAACCTAGCTCATAAAAGGTCTACTTGGTTTATTTTAGTAAAGACTTAAATTATCATTATTTTTTAATGAAGGGAAAAAATAGTAAAAACCATTGCAAATAATATGTGGCAGTCTGTTAGGGTCCTAACCCCTTAAGTAGATAGATATGTTGTTATGTATGGACACCATCTCTAATAAATAAGGTCCATGTAGTATTGTGAAAGTGAAAAATGTAATAAAGCTTACTAGAAGGTTCCACCTATTAGAAAGCTCCTTCTCTAGAATGTTCCTAGGATGTAAATAGTAATATATAAAGAAATACAATGAATGTAATTAGATGTATTCCAAAGTTATTTGTAATCGAATCTCTGCTCGATTGGAGGTTGTCCCATTGAAGAGCGAAGTGAACACTTCTTCCATTAATAAAAGGTATAACATTTGTGGTATTATTGTTCATTATTTGGATATTGCAGTTGTAATATTTATTCGGCTATTGCGGTTCTTTATTTGGCTATTCCTATTGCAAAAGAAAATAAAAATTCCTAGGTCCTCTCCACACCGTTATTTGGGACCTATCCTAACACAATCCTTATTTCACATTTATTAGCAAAGTACCACTCTTCCATAGGCATTTTTGGGTGGACCCACT
Organism: Picea mariana; assembly: GCA_032191745.1. Taxonomy (NCBI): domain Eukaryota; kingdom Viridiplantae; phylum Streptophyta; class Pinopsida; order Pinales; family Pinaceae; genus Picea; species Picea mariana. The sequence continues at coordinate 88,687 of JASDQU010739586.1, forward strand.
CACCCCATTACTAGACCACTATCTGAATAGACTTAGGAAGTAGCATTAATCACCATGGTACAACTCTCTAGTAACCTTTTTCTTCTAGACCTCCATCCCTATGGATACTATAAGTCACAGTCTCAAAAACTAAGTTTTCATCTTGGAAACTGTGTGTGATGAGTTGCAACACAAGGGTGTGCGCAAAAAGTTGGTGGAGGAAAAAGTGACAAGGGGGTCAGCAAGAACGCACATCCGTAGGACTGCATGTGTATTCTCAGGAATGCACACACATGCCTAGTCCTATAGGTTTTGAAAGGAATGAACTTCTAGTCATATTTTCACATAGGTCAGTCGGTAGGAACGTGCATGTGTTCTTAAGAATGTGTGCACATTCCTAAGAAAACATGTGCATTCCTAGGAGCGTGTGTGTGTGTTACGAGGAAAATCACTCTGTGGCATGGGGTAAACCACAACAGACAAAAATGACTACACAAATCAACTCTAATCTCAAGTCTGCTATATAAACAAATATGCTAACAAGACAAGATAAAGAGGGTACCAAAACCAGATGTTCGATGAAGTCCACTGTTGAAAACTTGACTCAAAGCTATACACCTGCAAATTGTCCTCAACAACTAAGATACTCAAGCATATGGTGATAATATATAAAGTTAACACATATAATAGAATAATCCATCAATATTCATAACAAATATGCCCATGGAATAACAATTCAAATATTTGCAATACATTAATTGGATGAGAAAAGAGTATTTCTATTAAAATGTAATCAACGGAAGTGTATGAATGGAAAAATTATGTGTCGTCACATTCAGAACCAAGAAACTAAGTCCCTTCCAGCTGGGCCTCCACAACTTCAATCCTCCACCAAAGGAAAGATCATATAAGAGAGACAATGAGGTTCTCCATCAAATAGGGAAGATCTTTGGGGCTGAATAATGTGTTCAGAATTAAAAGGACAAAGGGATGCAGACTCAATATGAAGTGAATAATTTTTCCAGAGTAACTTTCCTCTCAAAGTTGAATTCTTCTCCTCTTCTCCATAGCTTGGATATGGCCCATTTACAACCTTCAAATGGAACTAAAGGGCCAAGTCAGAACGTTTCCAACATATGAAAGGTCAAAGATCATGGATCTCGTGATATGACATGGAAACCCGACACCATTTTTTTTGAATTTTGGGCACAAAACTTGACGTACACAGGTTGTAATTGTGAAACGTGTGTATACACATGTTGTATAATTGTTAGGGTGCGTATATGTGGAAAACTATGTTTTTTAGCTCTGGGAATTGCAAAAAGGGACTCCAAGTCTGGATAGGGAAATGGAAAAGGTCGTCTAAGCAAGTTGCACGGGGTGAGGAAAATATTTCTATAACAGATGCCCCCTAATGTGTGAGGTCATAGGAGTATCTGCAATGACCGAAATATATTATAATTCCCAGAAGTGGAGTAATGGAGACACAACTAGATGAACTAGTTGCTCATAAGAATATTACAATCCATAATTAATTTGTGCACATGGATTCCAATTTGAATTACTTTTCAGATCCATGTGGAAATATACCAAACAACTATTCATGTCCATGAATAGGAAATACAAGGGTAGATACATGCAATAGACTATCATAGTCACGAACAAGGCCGAGTGAAAACTAGTCTCAAAATCAGTCTGAAGATATATGTATACAATGAAGTACAATCTGATCTCCCACGATCACTGAAGTCATATAGGTACTAGTCCAATGAATGATAGAAACAACTGAAGAAAGCTGGGACTATGAAATAATGTCTTCAAGTCTTCTACACGATCCGCCAAAGGTGAAAGTCTACATCATGTGAATAAAGGAGTTGAGGTCGAGCATAATGAGACTTCATTTGATTACTGGTCATTAAGGTATACCATTAACAAACGCGAGATAACCTACCAATGATGAAAGTAGGTATCAAGGCACTGAGTATACTCTTACAAGTGTGAATAAAGGAGTTGAGGTTGAACACTTGAAGAATTCATTGATCAAGAGACATTGATGTATTCCCAACTTTCAATGGTGAGAGAACCTGCCACTGATGACTCCAAGCCTCTAGGTACTCATAGGACTCTAGGTCTCATTTTTAGAATAGATGGGATGAAGTCGATGGAAGGAGACCCACTGAAAGGAGAGCATTAATGCATCTGTCATTAGTCAGCATGAGGTGCAAAGAAATATCTTAATAATTTGGAGGAACTCGGACGAAGAGAATGTTCATGAACGAACGACCCTGAGCATCTTTCACATGCACCATATGCAAGAAGTGTACGAAAAAGACCCTCTGAATAACAGGCAATAAGAAAAAATGTTAACAAAGACGAGAAAACCACCAATAAGGCTAATGGAATCCAATACACTACAATAATCTCAATGTGTGAATATATTTCTTTCCTTCAAACACAAGGGAAACCCCCCAGTCAGTGACTAATGAGGAGATGTCGACTGCTAGATTAAAGGTTACCTACCCATAATGAAAGTAGGACCAGGGTGCACGATAGGACTAAACTTCATGTAACTCTGAGACACACTGATGGTATGGTTGACATGCAAAGTCAAGAGTTCTGAGAAATTGTCGACACACGCTGATAAGCATCCTTTGAATAAGAGCATGAGACATATGGAAGAATCTGGCGGCATAGACTCAATGATGAAACTTTGTGATGTAGGAGGCACCAATCAAACTCTCCATAGGGACTGGAAGATTAACCAGACGGAGGATTAAACTCTAAGTAACGACCTCAGCTTCCTAAGGTCGTGATAGACCCAAAATTTGGATGACAAGTGGACTCAATATTTTGCGCTCTGTTCAAAGGTGACACGATTGCTACCAACATGAGATAATATCATTTTCCCGCCCGTCTTTTTTTTTTCATAGACAAATGAATGATATTATATAGATGAGGAAATGTGTGTCACGAGTAAGAAACTAGTTCCAGCAGTGGAACATACCTATGCTCAATGCAAGAAGGTGCACGTAGGATATGGACACTCGGGGCAATTTTTCCTCATAGGGTACATGGTGTCAAGCTTCAAATAATATAAACAAGGCTCTACTTGGATGATTATGCAAACCACTCGAGATAATAGGCTTATAATGCAAAAGAGAGAATTGGCAGTAGGCTCAATACTGCAAGCGAGAGGATGAGATGCAATTACAGCTTAACTGCAAAGAATTTCCTTTTTCATAAATTTAGTCTACTTGGTCCTAAAAAGGGTTAAACTTATACTAAATAGATGTCCTTTCAAAGCCAATTTATGGTTGTGCACTTTTTTAGAGGTTCGAAAAAGAGTTTCAACCAGACTCGGTGATGTTGCTCTAAGAAGCATATCATGGGGGGGGGGGGAGGGCTCTCGTGCAGGACTTCTGTGGAAAGTTGAGAATTCATAGACAACTGACACAAGCTTGAAAAAACCCAAATCTTCCCAATTCGACGAAGATAAAATGCTTCCATAGGGTATATTTTTGACAATATATCAAAGAATGCCCCTTATTTGGAAGGGTGTAGAAGAATGCCCCTTATCCACAAGATCATTCCAATAAAAGGAAATATCCTTAGGACTTGGAGAGAGTGTACTTAGAGAGAGTGGAATAATCCCTTGTCTAGAAGGTACAGGACTGGAAATGTTAATGACATGATTGAGAGACGCATCTCCCCCCAAAATAAGAGGAGGATCAACCGAAGATTGCATCGACACGACCACTATATCAGCCAAAGAAGGATTAGAATGTTGGGAAACCAAATACGACCCAGAACTCGAAGGGCTATTAGACAAGGACTACACTTCTTTTACCATAGCAATAGTAGGGCACGTATGAGTTAGATAACCTCCTTTCCAAATTCTACAAAGTTACTTGGGCTTACGTCATATACGTCCAGGCTTCTCAATTGTATGACTACCCCCAACATGACTTACAATGGTTGGTGACATGCTCTTAGCATGACTTGCAGAGGCTATTGGCTCATCTCCAACATGATTTACAGAGGTTGGTGATGTATCCCCAACATGATTAGCAATGTTTGGTGATGTATGTGCAGTGTGACTAATAGTGACTAGAGTTGTGCCCCCAACATGACTTGCAGCGACTGGTTACGACATTTGAGACCAAGGTTTCTGGAAAGACTAGGTTTGAGAAATCACAGGCTGGTAAGGGTTCTGGTCGACATCTTGGCCCTTCCCAGCAAGTATCCTCCTCCAAAATGATTCATAAAGGGTTGTAAACGAATCGTCGTCGAGGAAGACATTTGCGAAGAGAAAATGTCATGACAAGGGTTACTAAGGTGAGGATATATGTTTCCCCCAGATGAAGGAACCCCGTGAATGGGTTTTCCCGTACTATAAAACTGACTCCCTCTGGATGAAATACCAGGGGATAGATGGAGGTCTGCCATGGGAAAAGTGTTTGTAGGAACTAACATAGCAAAAGAAGTATATATGGATGGAGTGTAGTAATTGGAATAACTGCCCACTTGAGTACTTTCTCTTGGAAGAGTGAAGCTAGGATTGGATCTATGGGCAGAAATATTCCAACCTCCCATTGTGAGAGTTGGTTGAGGGACATGACTCCCATTAAACAAAAATGTAAAAAAAGGAGGCATCATGCCCTCAGATCCAAAACTAGGATCCATATAAGGAGAGGGAGGATGGAAAGTGTGAAGACATGTTTGGCATATCAAAAGAAAGATGATTAGAAGCCCAAGGTATTGACTGAGTATCACGATTCTACATACCAATAGGAAACACAGACGAATTCATCCCTATGAAATGAGAAAAGACTATGGGATGGGTAGCACTAACTGAGGGAGTCAAGGAAACTCCACTATCCATAATAACGAAAGCACACGAGGCAATAAAAATAGGATAAGGTGGTTGAAAGAGGCCTCCCTCCCTAAAGTAGGTATGCCTCGCCCAAGAGGGGCATGAGACTCCCTTCAAAATATCGGAGGTATCAGCTTCAGTTATAAGGGCCCTTGTGAGATTAGCAACCAGTCGGTCAGATACCCCCGGAGAGGTAATCCTCCATAAAGGATGTGTGTTGTCTGACCCTTATATGACTCAGGGTACCTGTAGAATAACCCATGCAAGTAACCTATGTCAAGCAACTAAGCCACCATGAGATAACCAATGTGAAAGAGAACAGTCATAAGTCATGTCCACTGTATGGGTAAGGTAAAAAATCTCTAAATCTCGAAAGTACCGCCTCTCACAGAGGTAAAGGTACTAGAAAGACCCCCATATACGACTAGATCCCTGGAAATATCTCTAATGCTAAGAAATTATTGGAGGGATATCTTCTCAACCGACTTTGCAAGACCTCGTGCTTAACTCCGATGTGAGCGGAGCCTCCTGACGTCACCAATTATACAATGGATTTCACCACTCCCTTAGTCAAACACATATGTTGATTTTAATAGCCTTGGAGAAGTTTACTCACAAAATTCTATCCCAAGGCTCTAAATATTAAGCTAGTTTGTACACCCTGAAAAATAAAATCATTTCTAATCAATGTTAAATTTATCAACGTTACTTTTAGTAGCTTTGTTTACTCAAAAGACGTGGTCGTGAAACTAATGATGTTATGACTCGGCAAGTAAAATAAATGAATATGAATATAATGCAAAGTACTAACTTCAATTCTCAACAAATGATAAGTTTTTTTTAAAATGCAATTTTCAATTCAGCTCTACGATTTCAAATAAGATGGAATCTTTCCATACATATATCAAAATCAATGATAATAACCCAAAAGATCAAATKCCATGATGAAAAATGTACATTTTTTTGTATTTTCAATATAAAGGAAATGAAAATGCAAGGACTAAAAAACAACTTGATGTATAAACCCCACTGTAAGAAAAAAGAGACAAACCAAGCAATATATGAAGAAGAAAACACCCAACCCAATATGCAAGGACAACCAATGAAACAAAAGTGATGCGAAAGAAATACCACCCAAAAATTTAACCAAAGAAAGGTTTCCTATCACTYTGTCGGCACTTAACAGTCATGACAGAGACCCAAGAAGACTCAACAACCATCAAAAATTACTCAACAAACACCAAACTCATCAATTCGGCAAACAAGGATGATGTATGTGATTGTTCAGGAGAAAACCGCATAGATATGCCCCTTACAAAATGCCATCTTGCATATGTACGCATCTGTCAAGGGAAAACCCGCATATATGTATTGAAACACTGCCAGGTTAAGGATAAGGCCAAGAAACTCACACTCAAAATGAAAATAGGTTGTCAAGCAGTCGAATGACAACAAACTCAAGATAACTAAGAGAAATCAAAGGAGAAAAACACTCCAAACCATGAAAAGAAGATTCCCTCCACAATATGGTCGCCAATTCTGTTATGAGGAAACTCACTCTATGGCATGGGGTAAACCACAACAAACAGAAATGTCTGAATAAATTAACTCTAATCTCAAGTATGATATATAAACAAATATGCTAACAAGACAAGATAAAGAGCCTACCTCGTCCAGACGTTCGATGAAGTCCATCGTTGAGCACTTGAATCAAAGTTATACACCTACAACTTGTCCTCAACAACCAAGATACACAAACATATGGTGATAATATATAAAGTTAGCACATATAATAGCATAATCCATCAATATTCATAACAAATATGCCCATGGAATAACAATTCAAACATTTGCAAGATATTAATTGGACGAGAAAAGAGTATTTCTATTAAATTGTAATCAACAAAAGTGTATGAAGGACAAACTTCTATGTCGGCACATTCAGAACCAAGAAACAAATTCCCTTCCATTTGGGCCTCCACCACTCCAATCCTCCACCAAAGGCTATCTAATATAAGAGAGACAATGAGGTTCTCCATCAAATAGGGAAGAGCTTGGGGGCTGAACAATGTGTTTAGACTTAAAAGGACAAAGGGATGCAGACTCAATATGAAGTGAATAATTTCTCTAAAGTAAATTTTCTCTCAAAGTTGAATTATTTTCTTCTCCACAGCTTGGATATGGCCCATTTATATCCTTCAAATGGAACTGAAGGGTCAAGTCGAAACATTTCTAGTATATGAAAGGTCAAGGATCATGGATCTTGCAACGTGACATGGAAACCTGACACCATTTTTTCATTTTGGGCACAAAACCCAATGTACGCGGGTTGTAATGGTGCAAAGTACGTATACACATGTTATATAGCATTTAGGGTGTGTATATGTGGAAAGATATGTTTTTTAGGTCTGGGAATTGCAAAAAGGGACTTGAAGTCTGCATAGGGAAATGGAAAAGGCCTTATGATCAAGTTGCATGGGGTGAGGCAAATCTTGTTATAAAATATTCCTCTAATGTGTGATGTCATAGGAGTATCTACGATAGCCGAAATATATTTTAATTCCCAAAATTCGAGTAATGGAGACCCAATTGGACGAACTAGTTTCTCATAAGAATATTACAATCCATAATGACTTTGTGCACATGGATGCCAATCTGAATTACATTGCAAATCCATGTGGAAATATACCAAACAACTGTTCATGGCCATGAATAGGAAATACAAGGGTAGATACATGCCATAGGCTGTCATAGTCACAAACAAGGCCTAGTGAATACTAGTCTCAAAATCAGTCTGAAGATATCTATAAACAATTAAGTACAATTTAATCTCCCATGATCACTGAAGTCATATAGGTACTGGTCCAATGAATGATAGAAATAGCTCAAGAAAACTGTGACTATGAACTCATGTCTTCAAGTCTTCTACATGATACACGAATGGTTCAAGTATACATCATGTGAATAAAGGGGTTGAGGTCAAACACAATGAGACGTTGTTTGATTATCAGTCATTAAGGTATACCATTAACAAATGCGAGACAACCTACCAATGAGGAAAGTAGGTATCAAGGCACTGAGTACATTATTACAAGTGGGAATAAAGGATTTGAGGTCGAACACTTGAAGAATCAATTGATCAGGAGACATTGATGTATTCCCAACTGTTAATGGCGAGAGAACATGCCACTGATGACTGCAAGCCTCTAGGTACTCATAGGACTCTAGGTCTCGTTTCCATAATAGATGGGTTGAATTCGATGGAAGGAGACCCGCTGAAAGCAGAGTATTAAGGCATCTCTCATTAGTCACCACAAGGTACAAAGGAGTAGCTTAATGATTTGGATGAACTCAGATGAAGAACGTTTACAAAGCTCACACTTTTTATTTAAAAATTGAATCTGCCCAGTGTACCAGGAGAGGCATGTGAGGGTATAGACCGACACATTTTTTGAGACAATTCTCAACATTTATTGCAGGTTGCAGGGCACAAAAAATTGAGATAGAGTTTCTCTTGGGCCTAGGAGTGCCAGAGTCGGATTGAAACATGGAGACAATCAGTTTTAGGTAATTCGACACCACGAATTCAGTGGTGCTGTCTGTTTTTTGATCTGAGAAAAACTTCTACAACTTGATTTCAGAATGAGGTATACTTATGTATTTTTCCTAATTATTTTGTTGAGTTAATAAAAAGGCCTACCCATTTGAGAGCAAGACCCGGAGACGTAGTCCACCAGGGATGAACTCTGTTATCAAGTTTTTTGTGTTCATATTTGATGCTTATGTCTCTTCATTATTGAGCTTTTCCTTCTTTAATGGTGCACTTTAATTTATGCTCATTTAACACAATTCTTTATAAGTCACTTCGATGAAAAAATCCTGGATCAGTCTACCACCTAAAGACACAACATATTTAGCATTTTAGTGTGAAGAGAATGAACTTTTCAAAGAATACCCAAAAGACACTTATAGACTAATATTTTGTTTCCATGTAAACCATGAAGCTTATTATGAGAGTACTACCATGGGAAGTAAAACACCACCTACACATCCAATTTTTTTGATGTTTTTCTTCAATGTATAACTTGAGAGTTTATCAGGATTTTAAAATATGTCTTCATCTCTAGGTTTCCACTATTTTTTCCTTGATACCTTCATTCAACAATCTATTATACAGAGTACCCAGTTTTAAGTGTCTTTGAGATAATTTAATAGAGTAAGTTTATTTTTATCTTTCACATACTGATCAATCTCGTTTTCTTTCAGCATAAAATTAGAACATATAAGGATTATTAAAAGTGAAAACCGAATAAACCATTTCAAAATCAATTCAAATGAAACAAAAGAGAATGAAAGTGAAAAACTTTATAGATGCATTTTAAATGAAAGATAGAACTTCAAAAGAAAACAATCATGAAAATATATCTACTATATACAAGACTACATCACTAGAGGTTATTATGAAAAATACTTCTTTAGGATCTGACCATTGACAGGGAGTTCCTCAATATCTCCTTCCAAAGTCTGGATCTTGAAGGTACGAAGTCCAATTCTTTCATGAATTTGGTACGGACAAATCCATATCTATTGAAACTTAGTATGTTTCCCTTTAGGTTCATTGTCTTTGTCCCATTTTAGAACTAGGTCCCCAACTTGAAAATCCTTATTTCCAACATAACTTTTATCAAACCATCATTTGAGTAATTCTTGATGTTGGTCTATCTTTATCTTGGCCTTTTCTCTTAGAAGAGTATTTAATCTTTGTTGCATAATTGGGAAATCACTTTCTTGAGCAGACTAAGATAGTTGAAGGAAGGAAAAAATATATGGGTCGGTAAAACACCCTATTTACCATACACTAGGAAGAAAGGACAATTCCGTAGTGATAATTTTTGTGTAACCCTATCAATCCAAAGAGAATTGGGAAAAGATAGATTCCAACTCCTCTGATGATTAGTTAGAGTCTTTTTAAGGATTTGTATTAGGTTTTTATTAGTTGAATTTACAAGACCATTTCCTTGGGGGTAATAGTTGGCAACATATTTGATATTAATATTTCTTTCAAGAGAAAATTTAGTCAATTTCAATGATCAGAAACATTTTTCATTATTAAACACTAGAGATTGATGGACACCAAACTTGGTAAAAATATGGGATTCAAGAAAAGAAATCACTTGATTTTCATTTACTATTTTTCAGAGGCATCGACTATATCCACCTTGTAAATTAGTTTGTTGTTATCAATATATATTTATGGATTTGCGAGGAATTTGGATTTATTTCACCAATAATGGATAAATCCTACTATTGACAATGACTGTAAACTAAAACAGGTTGTAGATGGAATGAATGCTTCTTCTCTCTTCCAACTAACTTCTGATAGACTTTATGCTTCCTAACATAGGCACGAGAATGTTTAAACATGGTTGGAAAATAATACCCTACTCTGGGAACTTTGTGTGTAGTAGTCTCCCCTCTAAAATGGCCTCTAGAATAACCATCATGCAATTCATAGAGAACATTTTATGCATCTGATTTTTTTAAACATCTCAATAGAAAATTATCATAGTTTTGTTCTTAAAATAATCTCATTGATTAGTTGATATTGAGAATATCTCAATTTAAGAGATCTTATTTTTCAAGGCTCTAGATATTAGAGGACACTACCATGGTATAGTTAGTACTTAAACTCATAATACCAAGAATCAGTAGGCGTAGGAATGTAGAAAACCTCATTTTCAATCAAAGACACCTTATTATACCATTAATATGCATATTCTTATGCCTCTTTATACTCTGCTGCAAGTTGGCAAAGCCCTTTCTCTTTCACAATTTTGGAAGGTTTAATTTCCAAGTCATATTCTTGTAATGTAGTCATCCAAAGAGATTTTTTTTTTTTATCCAGGTGGATATTGGTGACCACCCACTTGTTCCAACTGGTTCCTCTTGTCAGTTTTTAGTTTAGGACATTCTTTTGTACTTCATTGTAATTATGGGTTCTACACTTCTGGGGTTGTCTGAAACCCTACACATCTTCCAGGTGGATGTTGGTGGCCTCCCACCTAATCCAATTGGGATATTTTGTATGTTTTCATGTCATCACATCTGGTTATACTTCCAAGTCCATTTTGGGGCCCTAAAAAGTGTTATTTTGACATGCCACAGTCAAATTGTATATGGAGTTATATTTGATAGCATAATGCATAGTTCTCTAAAAGACCTTTCCAACGGGCTATCACATGCCTAAAATGGAGATTGTATGCAAACGTTACGACCCCAAGAAGTTAATGTACTAACTTACCCAAACGGGGCCCACATGAATTTTGATGTTTCATCTCCTAGGGTTAGGTTTTTGGATGTCTAGGGATTGGGAATTCATGTTTATCATAAAAATGTCTTCAAAGCCTCATTGTAATCATCTTATTGTGAATGATCATAGCCGTCAGATATCTTCTCATAGATAAAGCTTCCACCATTCTAGCGAGTCTTGCATTATGTATTTTTATAGCCTCTTTACAATTATTTAATTAATAGAAATCAAGTATTGTTGTATTTCTCTGTTTCTGGGAATTTTTATGAGCATTTCATTGTAATATCTATACTTTTGTTTCGTTCCAAAAAATATTTTGGATTAGTGGTATCAGAGTTGGCTGCTCTTGATCGTTTTTCAGCGCATGTCCCCGACGAGGTCCAAGTATAGCCAGTTGTGTCTCGAATTTGTCTCTCTTGAGGACAATCACTCTCGCATGCCCAAGAAACCCTTTATGGCGACACAAAATAAAAATGAAGGAGCATAAGATTCTGTTAAATTTTTGCTTGAGAAATCTCTCACGCAGCAGAGGGATGAAATGATGGAGAATTTTGCACACAACCTTCAATGCTTGCCGATAGCAACATATACATCTTCATCCAGCGACCATTTTGGAGGAACCTCTCCCTTCAAGGTACAAGTTAATTTTGATATTCCCATATTTGAAGTTCATATAGATGCAGATGCCCTGGAAAAATGGTTAAATATATTAGAAGGTTATTTCTTTGTTCAAAAATTTTCCGACAGGGAAAATATCACCTTTGCACTCCTCAAGGCTCTCTCGCATGTAAAACATTGGTGGGAAACTTACTGGGAGAAAAGTTCTAGAGAAGAATATGGAATTTATGGGGTTGAGCCCACTTGGGAATTTTTTGTGGATGTGGTCAAAGAACAATACTATCTTGTTGATAACTATGAAGACCAGTACATGAGATGGACCACACTGCGGCAAGAGAAGAGCCAAATAGTGACGGAGTTCACAAATAATTTCCATATCTTGCACACCAAGCTGGGTATAAAATACTATGAGCGACATCTACCTATGAAATACCATGGGGTTCTATATAGGTACATCCAAATCGAAATGGATTTCTTAAACATCTCATAATTGGGAGTTTCCTATCGATATGTGGTCAAAATCGAGAAGAAATTTAGGCACCATAACAAATGAGAATTCAAGTCTGCAAATCTACAACAACTAAAGCATGGTAAAGAAGACCCTAACCAATAGCCTCTAGACAACGAGTTCAAGACATAGGACAAAAAGGATAAAGTAAAGACGAAGAATGACAATGGGAAGTGGTGTGACTTCCATAAAATCCCCTGGCGCAATACCGATGAATGTCGCTCCAAATAGTCATTGGTGGCCGAGGTCAAAGACATAGAGTCGAACCCTGATTCGGAATATGATCAAGAAAATATTGAAAACAGACAAATCATCGACGAAGACCCCACTTTTATTGTCGCGACCACAAAAATTCAACTAGAATAACGAGTAGATCTTGAAGAGGGGGGGCGACTCTTCCATTCACATATGTGGGTGAAGGGGACCCCATTTCATTTTATTGATGATAACGATATCCATAAGAACCTCATCTTAGCTAAGGTCATCAAACAATTGGGGTTGTCGACAACACCACACCCACAACCATACAACATCGGGTGGCTTTACCATGGATGAGATCTTCGCATTAGCCAACAGTGCTGCATGTCCTATGGCATCCATCCCTTCAAGGATGATGTAGTGTGTGATATTTCCCCTCTTGATGTCTGTGATGTTGTTGTTGGATTACTGAGAGGGGGGGCGAATCAGTAATAACGTAATATTAATATTTTTTCTTTAAATGTTATATCAATGTAGAATTATTATCCAATAATGAGCAGTAATAAATAAACAATCACACACATACACAGTACACCAGTGTTTTACGTGGAAACCCAAATCGGGAGAAAACCACTGAATGTTTTTTCTTATATGTCTTGAAGAATTACATTCATTGGAAGCACCAACTTCCTTTGTTTTCCAGCTGCAACTAGAAGAAGGCTCCAACTATCACATACCCACTATGCAAATCAAACTTTTTCGTTGATTTCTCAACAATGAGAATCCCCGAAGCTTGCAGCAGTGAAATGCCAAACCCGATCCACTGGTCCCTATTTCCCTATCACGACCTCTTCTGCATGTGCCTGTGACCTTTCCCCGATGATAATTTCAGGTTTCGGGGCTTCGTGATCCCCGATGAAAAGAGTTCCTGTCCTCTCGAACTCTCGATCTCCGATTTTTTGATGCGCCCCTTTACGTGCTAGCCCTCCTGGCTAAACTCCTGGCCCATATGACCACTATTTCACAAGACCGCAGCCTTATCTCCTTTCAGGGTTTTGGGCTTCAAAATCCCGATGTGCTCCAACCGCCATTAGCCCCCGGCTAGACCTTTGGTCCACACGACCTCCTCTTATATGACCGTAGTCATACCTCCTATTGGGATTTCAGACTTTCCAATGCCGAAACGCATATGTCCTCGAGACTCGTGAAACTCCGAATTCCGATTCTTCGCTATGCTAACAGCTGGTCCCTTAAATGACACTTCCCTCCTTTCGGGGTTTCATACTTCGAAGTTTAGAAATGTATGGGCTTCTTGTCCATGGAATCCCCGATATGCTGATGGACTCTCCTGATCTCGCCACGTGTTCCCAGCTGATGAACGGCTCAGATCATTTCCAGAATTTCCAACATGGATTTTCCCGATCTCTTGTCCTCCAGATTTGCGAAATACCAAACCCCGATATGCCGATGAACTCTCCCTTTTCGGGAATTTTCCCGAGCTCTCGGATTTACACCACGCGTCCCCTTAAGATGGACGGTTATGATTTACTCTCGGGGTTTTGGGACTTTCGGTACCCCGGTGACAGAAATCTTCTGTCAACTCAGAACCCCGGTAGACGATACGCCGACGGGTTGTTCGATCTCTGAAATGTCGATGGGCTCCTGATCTTGCCCACGTGTCCTCCTATGATGGATGGCTTAGATCCGTCCTGGGGTTTTCACCATGGAAAATCCTGAACTCTTGTCCATAGGAATCCTGATTTCGCGTTTCTCGATTCCCCGAAATGCCGATATCCCGATGGCCACGCCTCTCGTCGGGACTTTCAACCTCCTGTGCATGAGGACTTAACTCTCATGCATCTCTTAACAAATCCAATGGCTATCGGGTTTTTCTAGTTACGATCTAATGGCTCAGATCTGTCCCACCTCGCGCAATCTTCCACTACTTCATGGATGTGGAAAGATCAACGGTCCAGATGTTCTCATGGAACTTGGGGGGGTCTACGATCCTGATTTCCTTGATATTCACAAAGATAGAGGGAAAAAGGGGCAAGGTATGTAACGCCCTTGTTTCTTTCGTCAATCTAATAGTTGTGAATGACCATGGGTCTTCCGACAGGATCTCCTCCGTTGATTCATTACTTATCCCTACGCTGTTACCTCGAAATTTTAAGAGGGTCATTCCTCCTCGTACAGGGTTATTAAGACTTGCCCATTCAAGTCCTTTTTCCAGGTTCTTGGTAAACCTACCAAAGGGGGGGGGGGATCTCTATGAAGAGATCTATTTCGGGGCATTCCTGGAGACAGATAAGGGGAAACAACTCCCTGAGAACGGGCTGGAAGTCTGACCTGGTTCAACTTAAGCATAATTAAATTCATTTATCAACATAAGCCATGCATGGTTTTTCTGTTATAAGCATATACAACTACTAGTACTGATCAAACACCATACAGTCATTCTTATAATGAAAACATTCACAGTTCCGTAGCTTATGAGCATAGTTATTAAAATACATATATTTCAAGGTGCCAAAGGCAAAACACTTATCAGAAATAACNACTTAAGCATAATTAAATTCATTTATCAACATAAGCCATGCATGGTTTTTCTGTTATAAGCATATACAACTACTAGTACTGATCAAACACCATACAGTCATTCTTATAATGAAAACATTCACAGTTCCATAGCTTATGAGCATAGTTATTAAAATACATATATTTCAAGGTGCCAAAGGCAAAACACTTATCAGAAATAACACCAGGGTTAAGTAACTGCTGAGAGGGGTGCTCGTTTCCACCCCACCGTAGGCTCATTGACTCCCAGCGGATTTACCACTAGCCACCCCCGAGCTGAGACCATGATGCTGCGAGATTGCGTCTCCGTTTGCCAGTGACCAGGAGCGAAGGCTGCAATCCTTCCTCTCTGCTATCACTCACTCTGCGTAATGCCAGAGTTCCCCTCGTGTTTTCCCCCCAATCGCTTCTACCCCACGACTTGTCCTCTTGCGAGGTTGCGTGTGGAGTGATTACCCTTGCACTGGTCAGTCATGATGACTCTACGGATAGGCAGTTCACCTCCCCATCCCTCATTAAACCATCAACCTACTAGCCTGCGAGACATTTAATTCGGGGCCAACGAGCCACTTTTGGTTCTCCGGGCCAGTGGAGTCCAAATACGGTATTAATTCTCGGTGTAAGTTAACGCCACCTTTCCAGGTGCCTTCCACCGCCATCGTGGTCTCTTTTTTTGCACATCCCCTCTGAGCAGTCGTGCAATAAAATTCATATTGTTATTCACATTCATTGACCTTTTCCTCAAGGTCCATTTACATCACATATTCACATTTATGAGTTTGCCATAGTTCTTGGCCAGTCCAGTTATTTTTTTACAAACTAGGGGAAACAGGGTGTTACACCAACCCCCTAGTTTCTCAGGCTACAACCTGAGGGAAGCTCCAACTCCCCAAATCTATGGCTACAACCAGAAGGAGGCTACAACCCCCAATTTTCTCTGGCTACAACCGGAAGGTGGCTACAACCACGTGTCCTTGTCCCATCCTGCCACCCTAAAATAGAAGTAGAATAACGGAACCACTGTCACACTATCACTGTGAGATATACCACTGTAAACCTGTACCAATAAATCTGAACCATGCATCAACCATGCATCAACCTGTACCTCAACCTGTAATCAACCTGTACCATAAACAAGTGCATCCAACCATGTGCCAAGTATGTACCAATCATGTGTTAACTACTCATCAACTATGACTCATGAATATGTACCAACATCATCAACTATACACCTCATGTATGTGCTCCAACTCATCAACAACTTGTCTCAACCATGTACTCAACATGCCCCTCAACCAAAATCCCTCATCAATTTCATCATCCAAATCTGATTTGTAGCTCTGTAATAGACCTAGTGTATATGATCACATTTCTGCAAATCTTCCTTAACTTTAAAAACAAGAGACTAGCATTTTCATCAAACTTTTCTTTAGTCTCACATGCCTAGTTTTGGATTAGTCAACAACCCTAACTTGAAGTAATCATAACTTTGAACCTGTAATGTATAAAGATCTAAAACTGATACATAATATTATTCAGTGTGTTTTATGCAATTTCTCCAAGTGTCACTACTTGGAACCTCTCAGAAACAGAGTTATAGAAAAAATGGCATACCTTGCTGAATTCTGACTTATTCTAGAGAGCGACCTTGTAGAGCGTGCCCCGCACAAAATATTTGATGAAATGATCTGAAAATGTTAAAACAAATACTACAGACTGTACCCTAACCAACACATTTTTTCTCACTAAATTTGGATCTGTTATGAGGAAGTTATGATGTTTTTACCCGAAACACCTGATTTTGACCAGTTTCAGGACTGGCCACAAACCCTATTTTCCACAGAGTGTAACTCCAACAATACAATGAACCACAAGCTGAATTTTTAACCACATATACTTAGATATGTTTTCTCACTTTCATAGCAATTTTAGGATCTGAATCATTATAGAAAAATAGTTATAGCGAAAATGGTGAGATGACCTGAAAATAACATACCTTAGAAAGCACCATCAAAAGAA
>JASDQU010739587.1:10680-24859 GCA_032191745.1 Picea mariana
CTTGATTAGCACAACAATTGGCATTTGTTTGAGATAACTGATTGTGGCACTTGGTTCATGATGGAGAACTATCATGAGTGATATGATACATTGTTTGGCATGTTGGTATATGCACATGGTTGGAATATTGGTATATGCACATGGTTGACATATTGGTGGATGCACATGGTTGATGTTGCAGGTGGGATTGATCCTCCAACTCACCCGCTCTCAGGATCGTTCAATTCCCTTATCTTCGAGCTAAAATTGGCTCTTTAGATTCCCTCAGGAATCTCTGCTCAATCACCCAATCCACAGGTCCTTCTTTACCTTCCATGGCCTTCAGCACTTGACCGTGGTTATCCCAAACTCTGTATCGGGGTTTTGGGGTTTCCGCTGTCGAGTGTCGTGGTCCTTTCCAATCCTCGATTTGCGATGAGCTCTGGGCTCCTAGGCGCTAGCCCTCCTGGCTAGAGCATGGTCCATATGACCATGCGTCCACAAGACTGTGATTAGTTCTCCTATCGAGTTTTCAGGGTTTGTGATGTCCCGATGCACATGTATTCGCAACCCCCGATCCTCCATTTAGTTGACAGTTGTCCTCCACCTCGGCACTGTACTCCTCCACTGCTGTTCTAACAGCTGGCTCCCACTACAGCTCTCTCTTCTAATTGGTTCCCAACTATTGATCTACCACCTGTTCGTCACTGAGCACCGGGGTGGCCCCACACGCTCCTCCGTCAGGATATCGCGAATCGCGACTTCGAGCTGCAAGAGTTTCTTGCCTCTGGAAACACCGATATGCCAATCCCCGACTCCTCGGGATCCTCTGACACGCGTCCTCCAAGCAAATGGTTCAGATAATGTCGGGAAATCATGGATTGCGATTCCCTCATGCACAAATTCTTTGCTCCCGGGATCTCCGATATCCTGATTCCCGATTACCAATGAAGCCTCCTGTCGAGCTTTCCCCAGTAGCTCTCGATCGCTACCACGCGTCCCCTCCAAATGGATGGTATCAATATCATCAGGATTTCAGGACTTCTAATGTCCTGTTTCCCTCGACCTCGAGAACTTCGATTCTCTGAATGCTGATATCCCGATCCTTCGATGGATTCCTGCCACCTGTCCACCGAATGGACGGTTCAGATTATGTCGGGGGTTCTGACCTGGATTTTCCCTGATCTCTTGTCAACGGAAATGTCGATTTCCCGATGGTCGATATCCCGATGCCCTGTCGGGGCTTCTCTTCTCCTGCGACCCACGAGGGCTTAACCTCCGTGTGGCTTCCTGCAGATCCGACGACTGTTGGGGTTTCTTCCTAGATCCAATGACCAAGATCTGTTCTCCTTCTCTGTGACTCTTCAGAGGCTTAAATTCTGTGTAATTCCTCCTGATCTAATGGCTGATGGGATTTCCGAGTAAGATCCGACGACTGTCGGTCTCTTTCTGCTCTAGGCTCCTGTGCGCTTCTCCTGGACGTAAATGCTTCAATGGTCCAGAATTCTCTATCTGTCGATCTAGCAGTTGTTGTGCTCTCACCTGAGCCTCCTTAACACTTTTCTTCCCAGGCTTGGAAGAATTTCCTGTTCTCAAAGGCTTCGACCTTTGCGCTCTTTCTCCTCTGCAAGCTCCTTCCTCTGAGTTCTCGCTGCACATATAAAATGCTGACTCCTCCAGAGTTCTTACTCTCGAATCCTCGAAGTATTTCCATGTCTGCACTCCTGCAGAGTCTTTGCACACCTACAGTGCTACCTCTCCTGAGCTTCCTACGAACACTCAGACCCCTTGGGGGATTTTATCCTTCTTCTCCCTCAGATGCAAAATGGAATGGATGCCCTCCTAGTTATCCTTCTGATCAAGCCTCTTCTTGAGTACTTCTAGGTATTCAACAACCCAGTGAAAGTTCCCTCAGTGGACCTTTCCTCAACTTCCAGAACTCAAAGAGTTCTTTTCTCCTGTGCCTCTCTACACCCTTTCTCAACACCCTCCTGGCGGAGTATCTTCTCTTACACAGAACACTCCAACGGTTCTGTCTCCTTATGTGCACCCTTTGCACCTGCTCAATGCCCACTTGGCAGAGCCTCTCAGAATCCTCAGTGATTCTGGTCTTCCTTCAAACTCTCGCAGATTTCTCCCTTCAATGCACCACAGCGCATATGCTCAATGCCCACTTGGCAAAGCTTCACAGAACTTACAGCAAAGTTCTGTTTGCAATTGTGTTCTCATACACAACCCTGCCTCCAAGGTATTCAACAACCTTGAGGTTTTCTTCCTCTGAGCTATTGACTTCATTTCTGTGCCTCAGCACGTCTTTCTCTGAACCCTGCAGTGTTCAGAAGTGCATCCTCTGTGCACTGGTATTTATATTCTACAACGCTCTGTCATGCCCTCCTAACATGAAACCTCAAAGACCCTCAACCTGAAAATCACACAAACTCTTGCAGAATGCATCCACGTAACATACATTCACAGCATATACAAAGAACACATACATACATGCATATAAGATAGAATAATGCAGGAAAAACTGCTTCTCTTATATTAAATGGCAAATGCCTGTATTTTACAATGGTGTTTCTGAGCTCTCTCTAGCTCCTCTCCTCTCTGCTCTACATGCAAATACTCTCTAGTTCAACTTACTCAAAATGAGATATGAAAATCTCTTTTACCTGAGGGGCTCTTTGAGCGCTTCCCTCCAGATTCACCTACTCTAATAAATTACATTCAATGGCCGTCTAGTCCAGCACCTGGATCTAGATCTTAGCTGATCTACCATAAAGGCCTATCTTATATATAGCCTACACAAAGGCACGGATTCCATGGCTCACCAGCCTAAGACATTTAATTACATTCATTTCAAATTTTAATGAGGTTGCACCTCCCTTTCATCCTTGAATGCGTGTGCGCTGACGTGGCTGGCTAGCTGCATGGAGAGATGCTCTTGCATCATACTCCACAGCTGCAAAAATCATGAGCTCCTGCTCATGAGCTTCCCCTGTAGTTGTTGGAAATCCTCTTGGATCCCAAATAAATCTTTGGAGTTGTGCATCTGCTCCATTCTATTGCTGCTACTTCCGCTACACTACTGTTGCTGCTTCTTCTGTTCTGCTCAGCCTTTCCCTGCTGGCAGTGTCTGTTGACTTCAATATTAGCTCCCTGATGTCCTCTATCACTTCATCCAGCTGCTCCAGTGGCTGGTTCTGTTGTTGCAGTCTCCTCAGATGAAAAAATTTTTGGCACATGAGAAGATCACCATGATCTCCCATGCCTCCTTCATCCATTTCCAACTTCACTTGTTGGATGTGCCTTCCTTTCACTCTCACCCTTTCTTCTAGGGCTTCTATTTTATCCCACAGATTAGCAAAGAAAATGCTATCTGCTTCTTCTTCCTCTGTTTCTGCAACCTCCCATGTTGCAGTCTCTTCAGCTTCAATGCTGAATGTGTTGAGCCATTCCTCGGAATGCTCACTCTCTTCTTCCGCTTATGCCTCTTCTTCTATTGTCAGATTCAGTGCTACAGCTTCTTCCCTTTCAACTCCCTGGCTGAAGTCATTGAACCATTCCTTAGAATGCTCATTCTTCTCTTCGTCTACTCCTTCGGCTGTCAGCTCCAATGCTACAACTCTTTCATATTCCTTGCTAAACATGTTGAGACACCCCTCAGGATGCTCGCTCTCTTTTCCTTCTTTTCTGACAATCCTCATCAGCTGTGACTGTCCTTCTACTGTTGTTGCATCTGCAACATAGGTTTCTGCCTCCTCCTGGGCATATGGTAGGAATATCCCAATTCCCCCAATCATCAGAAGATCATCCTGATCTCCCACCTCTGTCAACTGCACCTGCTGATCCAAATTCATCTCTGAATTCATGAGACCCTCAGACAGTCTCATCTACTCTGTCAGCTCCACTGGCTGAATCTGACTCATCAATTCATCCCTGCCCATTTGACAATATGGGATGCTTCCATTGCCTCCCTGGAAGATTTTGAGATCAACTGATCCCATTTTCATCAGCACCCAATGCTGAGTTGAACTCCCCTTCGAGTCCATGAGACTTTCAGACAGTCTCAAATGTTCATCTCTACCCACCTAGAAGTCTTCGAGATCCCTCAGTGATCGCTCATCGTTGCCCAGCTGGCAATGTGAAATTCCCTCGCTTCCCTCCTGACAGTCTGTGAGATCCTCAATTGATCTCAACTCGTTTCCCTCATGGCAAACTGGAACTTCTATTTCTTTGCCCACCTGGCAGTGCTTGAGATCCTCAAACGATCCCAATTCATTTACTATTCCCTTGCCCATTTGGTAATATGGAAACTCTCCACTACCCTCCTGGCAGTCTATGAGATCCCGCAGTGATATCTGATCATTCTCCTCACCGAGAATGTCTCCAATATCTGGTTCACATATGTAAACCATTTCTTCCTCCTCGGTGGCCTTGAGTTTTTCAGCATACCTCAGCCATTTTCTCAATAGCCTACGTTGTCTCATGACCATCAACTGCTTGACTGGCCAACTTGCCTTCGGCTTCTTCATGGGCCATTAATAAACCCATCTCTGCTTTTTATCCTGCTGGATCTTCAATTCGAGCTCCTCTATCTCTCACTTTATGTCAGCGAGTTCTTTATCCATTTCTGCTGCACTCATCAGCTCTAGCTTTTTCTTCCTATGGCCTTTAATAGCCATCTTGCTGTGTCTATCTTCCTCCCTGACAGATCTGTTGTTGTCACCCCTAAAATCCTGGGTGCTCAGCTTCATCCTACAGTCCCGTTGACTGTCTCCTCAACTGCTGCCTTCCTACAAACAATCGTCAAAGAGTCTTCTAGCGCTATGTCTTCTTCCTGCTCCTCTGTCTGCAATATACAAATAGATTCCCGCTCTAATACCACTTGAAGTGTATCAGAGTGATTTCCTCCTCCTGCCTCTCTTCCTGCCTGAAATATACAGACAAGAACTAGCTATGATACCACTTGCTGCAGGCGGGATTGATCCTCCAACTCACTCGCTCTCAGGATCGTTCAATTCCCTTATCTTCAAGCTGAAATTGGATCTTTAGATTCCCTCAGGAATCTCTGCTCAAATACCCGATCCACAGGTCCTTCTTTACCTTCCACGGCCTTCAGCACTTGACCATGGTTATCCCGAACTCTGTATCGGGGTTTCGGGGTTTCCGCTGTCGAGTGTCGCGGTCCTTTCCAATCCCCGATTTGCGATGAGCTCTGGGATCCTAGGCGCTAGCCCTCCTGGCTAGAGCATGGTCCATATGACCATGCATCCACAAGAGTATGATCAGTCCTCCTATCGGGTTTTCGGGGTTTGTGATGTGGCGATGCACATGTATTCGCAACCCTCGATCCTCCGTTTAGTTGACAGTTGTCCTCCACCTCGGCACTGTCCTCCTCCTCTGTTGTTTTGACAGCTGGCTCCCACTACAGCTCTGTCTTCCAATTGGTTCCCGACCTTTGATCTACCACATGTTCGTCACTGAGCACCTGGGTGGCCCCACATGCTCCTCCGTCGTGATATTACGAATCGCGACTTCGAGCTGCAAGAGTTTCTTGCCTCTGGAAACTCTGATATGCCGATCCCCGACTCTTTAGGATCCTCTAACACACGTCCTCCAAGAAAATGGTTCAGATCTTGTCGAGAAATCGCGGATCACGATTCCCTAATGCATGAATTATTTGCTCCCGAGATCTCCAATATCTCGATTCCTGATTTACCGATGAAGCCTCCTGTCGAGCTTTCCCCAGTAGCTCTCGATCGCTACCACACATCCCCTCCAAATGGACGGTCCCAATCTTGTCAGGATTTTGGGACTTTTGATGTCCTATTTCCCTCGACCTCGAGAACTCCGATTCTCTGAATGCCGATATCCCAATCCTTCGATGGATTCCTACCAACTGTCCACCGAACGGACGATCCAGATTATGTCAGGGGTTCCGACCTGGATTTTCCCCGATCTCTTGTCAATGAAAATGCCGATTTCCCGATGGTCGATATCCCGATGCCCTGTCGAGGCTTCTCTTCTCTTGCTACCCACAAGGGCTTAACCTCTGTGTGGCTTCCTGCAGATCCGACAATTGTCGGGGTTTCTTCCCAGATCCAATGACTCAGATCTGTTCTCCTTCTCTGTGATTCTTCAGAGGCTTAAACTCTGTGTAATTTCTCCCGATCTAACGGCTAACAGGATTTCCAAGTAAGATCCCACAGCTGTCGGTCCTTTCTGTTGTAGGCTCCTGTGTGCTTCTCCTGGACGTAAACGCTTCAACAGTCCATACTTCTCTATTTGCCGATCTAGCGGCTGTTGTGCTCTCACCTGAGCCTCCTTCACACTTTTCTTCCCAGGCTTGGAATAATTTCCTATTCTCAAAGGCTTCGACCTTTGCGCTCTTTCTCCTTTGCGAGCTCCTTCCTCTGAGTTCTCACTGCGCGTATAAAACGCTGACTCCTCCAGAGTTCTTACTCTCGAATCCTTGAAGTATTTCGACATCTGCACTCCTACAGAGTCTTTGCACACCTACAGTGCTACCTCTCCTGAGATTCCTATGAACACTCAGACCCCTTGGGGGATTTTATCCTTCTTCTCCCTCAGATGGAGAATGGAATGGATGCCCTCCTAGCTATCCTTCTACTCAAGCCTCTTCTTGAGTACTTCTGGGTATTCAGCAACCCAGTGAAATTTCCCTCAGTGGACCTTTCCTCAACTTCCAGAACTCAAAGAGTTCTTTTCTCCTGTGCCTCTCTGCACACTTTCTCAACGCCCTCCTGGCGGAGTATCTTCTCTTACACAGAACACTCCAATGGTTTTGTCTCCTTATGTGCACCCTTTGCACCTGCTCAATGCCCACTTGGCAGAGCCTCTCAGAATCCTCAGTGATTCTGGTCTTCCTTCAAACTCTCGCAGAGTTCTCCCTTCAATGCACCGCAGCGCATACGCTCAATGCCCACTTGGCAGAGCTTCACAAAACTTACAGCAAAGTTCTATCTGCAACTGTGTTCTCATACACAACCCTACCTCCAAGGTATTCAACAACCTTGAGGTCTTCTTCCTCTGAGATGTTGACTTCAGTTTTGTGCCTCAGCACGTCTTTGTCTAAACCCCGCAGTGTTCAGAAGTGCATCCTCTGTGCACTGGTATTCAGAGTCTGCAACGCTCTGTCATGCCCTCCTAACATGAAACCTCAAAGACCCTCAACCTGAAAATCACACAAACTCCTGCAGAATGCATCCACATAACATACATTCATAGCATATACAAAGAACACATACAGACATGCATATAAGACAGAATAATGCAGGAAAAACTGCTTCTCTTATATTAAATGGCAAATGCCTGTATTTTACAATGGTGTTCCTGAGCTCTCTCTAGCTCCTCTTCTCTCTGCTCTACATGCAGATGCTCTCTAGTTCAACTTACTCAAAATGAAATATGAAAATATCTTTTACCTGAGGGGATCTTCAAGCGTTTCCCTCCAGGTTCACCTACTCTAATAAATTACATTCAATGACTGTCTAGTCCAACACCTGCATCTAGATCTTAGCCGATCTACCATAAAGGCCTATCTTATCTACAGCCTGCACAAAGGCACGGCTTCCATGGCTCACCAGCGTAAGACATTTAATTACATTCATTTCAAATTTGAATGAGGCTGCGCCTCCCTTTCATCCTTGAATGCGTGCGCGCTGACGTGGATGGCTGCATGGAGAGATTGCATCAGTTGACATATTGGTAGATGCACATGTTTCCACATACATGAGTTGTATAGTTGATGATGTTGGTACATATTGATGAGTAATTGTTGATGGGTAGTTGACATATGATTGGTATATACTTTGTACATGGTTGGATGCACTTGTTTATGGTATAGGTTAATTACAGGTTGTTTGGCATAGGTTGGTGCATGGTTGATGCACTTGTTTATGTTGACAGATTGATATCTGTTGAGGATTGTTGCCTCGTATCCGTTGGTGCTAATAATGTAATATGATTCTTGCATATAGATATGGTTCTCTTGTAGAGTTGTACTCTATTCAGTTGCTGCTGAAAAACCCCTGGATTGAAGTCCATATTAAAAATAAAAATTGTACATACATCTTGTGTTCTTTGTGTTCCTTGTGGAGATGATTTGTTGATGATATGTTGCTGATATATGTTGTTGACATGTATTCACATCTAACTGATTATAAATGACAACAATGAGTAATGANCTAGGTGTGTCCAACACTTTTTGGGTGCCATAATGCTAATTTGATCCTGTAAACAATTCTGAGAAGATTGATGGCTGAATCCTCAATTCTCTAGAGTTGTTTAAAGCCAGAAGTCATTTCTTGTTCTATAATCCCTGCATAAAATACCAGACATACTAAAATAGGAAGGTGATGATTTTATCCATGATGATCAGATGTGTTGATTTGATGTAGGTATGGAGAGTACAACTCAATCCTTAATATAATTATATTATCATAAAAATAGCAACCCTAAATAGATCATAAGGAAGTAGGAAGATCTTCTAATCATAATTTGACAAGTTATGACACGATCTGGGCAGGGTGGCGCATGCAAAACCATGATTATTCTCGGTGCTGTAGGAATAATGCTATTCTTGTAGCGCCTTTTATGACTTGGAAAAAATTGAAAATTAAAATAATGAAACGACAAGTGATTTGACAAGAATTATCATGCCAAATCCTAATCTTTAAAAACTTAAAAAATCATTTAAAAAAAATGCAATAAAAATGAATAATAATCTTCCTAACCAAGAAGTAAAACAAAGTTTTTGACATAAAAACATGAAAAATGAGAGGATAGGAACTAAGGACACTCTCTCAATCAAAAACAAGGTTAGAGACTAATAGTTGGTTGACTCAGGTGCATCGTTTCATATGACTCCCCACAGGGAGTGGTTCTGTGAATATGAAAGGTATGATGGAGGTAATGTTTTCTTAGGTGACGATTCGACAACCAGAATCATAGGAAAAGGAAAATTCAAGCTGAGACTCATAGATGGAAGGATTAGAACACTACCTGGTGTTCTGAACATCCCAAGAGTGGCTAGAAATTTGATTTTTGTAAGCAAAATGAATGATGCAGAGGTAAAAAAAATATTTGGAAAGGAAACCTGCAGGATGGTTCGAGGAAAAATGGTGTTGTTGAAGGGAGTTTGGTTTGGAAATATGTATAAGATGAAAGGAAGCACTATTAGTTATGGTTTTAATAGTTCCATTGTTCCTGATATTGGAGTTGAAGAAGAAATAACTCCTACAGTCTCTGGAGAAAAGGTTGTGATGTGGCATCAAAGACTAGGGAATATTGGAGAGAAGGGTATTCGACTACTACAAGGTAAAGGTATGGTTGAAGGTATGTATAAATTCTCTCTAGATTTTTATTTTTGTGAACATTGTGTATATGGGAAGAAGAATCGGGTAAGATTCCCTTATGGCGCAATGAGGGCAAAAGGAATTTTATAGCTAGTTCATAGTGATGTTTTTCGACCTATGTCAGTTCCATCATTGGGAAAATCTATGTACTATGTCTCATTTATAGATGAATTCTCAAGGAATACTTGGATATATTTCCTCAGGAAGAAATCTAGAGTCTTTGACAGGTTTAAAGAGTTTAAGTCTCTTGTTGAGAATCAAACAGAGAAAAGAATTAAGGTGTTGAGGACAAATAATGGTGGATAGTTTTGCGGGAATGAATTTGAATAATTATGTAAGAAGTGTGGTATAGAAAGGCATAAGCCTACTCCATATACACCTCAGTAGAATGGAGTTGCAGAAAGGATGAACAGGACGTTGATGGAAAAAAAAGGTGCATGCTCAGTGGTGTCAGGTTAGGGAAAGAATTCTTGGAAGAGGCAGTGGGTACTGCATGCTACCTGGTCAATAGATCACCCTCATCAACGCTAGATGAAAAGACTTCAAAAAAGGTATGGAGTGGTAAGAAACCTTCTCTCACACATCTCAAGGTATTTGTTTGTGATGCATGTGTTCATGTTCCAAAGGAAAACAATAGTAAGCTAGATAATAAGGATGAAAAGTGTATCTTTATTGGATATAAATATGGTCTCAAAGGTTATAAGTTTTGGAACCCAGAAACTAAGAGGGTAGTGTATAGCCGAGATGTGGTATTTAGAGAAATGAAGGATGTTGTTAAACATGAAGTCCTACCAAGTAAGGAAGAAGCAGAGAAAATAGAGTTTGATTTAAAGGATGATGAATCAGACTCTACAGAAGAACATGAATCAGAAGAAGAAGATCCTCATACTCCAGTATTGAGGAAATCAGTTCGAGAAAGAAGGATACCATAAAGGTATACTCCATATAATTTCCATTCAAATTTTGATTTGTCTATTACTGATGATGACCCTAGAACTGTCATGGAGGTAGTGGATTCAGAGGATGGAAATCTCTGGAAAAATTCCATGGATGAAGAAATGGAAGCCTTGGATAAGAATGAGTCTTGGGATCTAGTGGAGTTGTCGACTGGAAGAAATCCCATTGGAAGCAAATGGGTATTTAAAAAGAAGTTGAATGCAGAAGTAAAAGTGGAGAAATACAAATCTCAGTTAGTAGAAAAGGGTTATTACCAAGTTGAGGGAATTGATTTTGGTGATATTTTTTCTCATGTTTCCAAGTTAACCTCTATAATATTTTTCTTATCTATTGTTGTTGCATTTGATTTTGAAGTGGAACATATGGATGTGAAGACAACATTCCTACATGGGTATTTGGAAAAAGAAATCTATATGAATCATCCATAAGGATCTTTTGTGAAGGGAAAGAAGGAGATGGTATGCAAGCTGAAAAATTCCATGTATGGCTTAAAACAATCACCAAGGATGTAGTATCAAAAATTTGATACTTATATGTTGGGACTTGGTTTCAAAAGAAGAAAAGAGGATCATTGTGTGTAATTTAAATTAATTGGTGATCATTTGATTTATTTGGTCTTGTATGTGGATGACATGTTGCTGATAGGAAACAACATGGAGATTATCTAGTATGTGAAAACCCAGTTGTCCTCTAAATTTGACATGAAGGATCTCGATGCTTCAAATTTCATTATGGGTATGGAAATTAAAAGAGATGGGAAAAGGAGGAAACTGATAGGTAAAATATATGTACTGATTTCCCTCAATTAAATTGTCAACCAGGGTAAGTAAACTTAGAGTTGTGACACAATATGAGTCAAGGAAGAAAGAAAATCTAATGGAAATATTAACTAGCTAAGGAGATGGTTTACCCTAGGGATCAACACTGTTTTCAATTTACAATTATACTTTAAAATATGACTTTTGAAATCCATTTAAACAACATACTCTATGTTAAATATACAAATAAACCTTTAACTAATGAGCTTTAAGCAATCTAGGACTATGAACTATTTAATATAAGTAGCTTTAAACAATCTAGGACTATTAACTATTTAATCTAAGTAAGCAACTTTCTGAATGAACAAGCAATCTCTGAATAAGAAAACAATCTCTTAGAATTATCTTCATAAGTGAATTATATTCTTAAAGAAAAAACTCACAAATGATTTTATCTTGTAGAGAACAAATAGTATCTTGACACTAATCTACCTAACTGAAAGAAAGAGTGTTGTGACAGTATTCATATGTGATGATTATGTCTATGATGGTGAATTACATCACAACGRAATCTAATCACTAATGAAAACTCAAGTGGAATCAAATCGATGCTAACTTCTACAAAGAAATGAAGAGTATGTATAAGGAAGTATATAGAAAGCTTTGCCATCATAAAAATAACATAAGATGTTCTTGTAATCCATATGATCTATAAACATTGTGCAGAAGAGATTCAAAATCAATCACTTTCTCTATCACACTAATACTGGAAAATAATATGTACAGACTTGATAATCAATGGAAACATACAAACTCATAATTGGTACTAATTAAAAATCATAACTCAAAATTATAACTAGGATATCATTAAAAATCATAACTGAAAATTATAACAAGGATACATTGAAAATCATAACTCAAAATCAACTTTTATCTTATCATGCTGATGCTAGAAACACGATTAAGAAATTATGAAGACCTACAGAGAGTATTTGATTATTACAACTTAATGAAATGGACATCATCTAAATAGCTACTCTGCAAAGTGATTTACAACTTATGAAACATAGAAAAGAGATATGATAGCATAGTTAAATAGTTGATAAACAAACGAATTACAACCTGCAAGAAAGATGTTAGGAATATAAATATAAATAAGTAAACATGGACATACACACATGCTGTGTGATACCCACACAATCCAGTAAGCGAGCTGCAAGTTAGGAGAGATATACACAGTGATACAAATTAAGAAAGCAATTCGAACTTAAAGAGATATACATATTGATACGAATTAAACAAGCAATTTGAAATTAGCGAATTATGAAAGGAAAATACAAAGATGCAAAGATATACGGATATGAACAAGATACCCAAACCACTGGTGGGCCCCCAAAAAGGTTGTGGCACTACTTCAATGGAGAAAAGCAGTCATAGAATCAATATGACATTGATATTAATCACCAAAACAGAGTGTACAGTGAAATTCAAGATAATGTCTGTGTGTATAAAATAAAATCTATGTCTCTTCATGGCATAGACAGTAGGTGTTTATAGAGTTTATACATATCTTGAGAAGTCGACCACTTCAAGGATAGAAACTCTCTAAAAACATAAATTCATTAATGTTCATCAACAAAATGCATCTCTGCCAACAACCTCGTGCGCTCAAAATAACGCTCGCTGCAACTACTCAAGAATGAATGCAATGAGTTCCATAGCTGGAGGGAGTGAGTGGGCACAAACCCCATGTTTATGATTCTCCCATCGAAGCCTGTCGATATGATAATCACCAACTCCATTGCGCTCTAAGTGCCGGATCAAGCGTCGGATGGAGTGTCGGATGGAGGTATGGACGAAGGATTGGATGGAAGGCCAGATCACGTTTTTGGCCTATTTCAAGAAAGAAAGAAATGTTAGGACATTGTAATCATTCAATTGAATATGAATTAACATAAAATAATTACAAAATGATGATTACACATACCTCATGTTGTTCCATGGAAAATTGATGCACAAAACTTGATAATGCCTTTAAAAAGAGCTAAATAAGAGCATAAAGTGTATAATTTTCATATGCAAAATGGATTTGGTCATTGGAAAAACAGTCAAAACACCAAATCAACATTTCTCCCATGCTTAAGAGTTTGCAGGTCCCTCTGCAAACAAAAATGGATCACCCAACATATCTATACTCGTGAAGGAGGGGGTGGATTATCTTTAGAAGCTTGTCCCTCATGCCTTGGGGACCTTGGCTTAGGCATTTTGTGATCTTTCAATTGCATCCTGAGACTGTGATTGGTGGTGGTCATATGATCAACCAATCGCTGACTTTTTCTTGGAGGACAACATTGTCATGGTGCAAATGTCGATCCACGGTTTCTCGTTCTACCAATTGTTGAAGTAAATGAGCATTCTATTTTTGTAATTTATCAATAGCTGGGGTTTGATCAGATGGCTCAATAGAGGAAGGATTAGGCTCCTTGATAGATGTATAAGTTATACCAATTTTAGAAGAAGGTGTAGGCATATGGGAGGAGGGAGTAACAATGTTTCTATGAGAAAGACTTGGTGTAATATGCTCATATTTGATCTCTTTATAGGGCTTAGACTCCACTGCGGAAACTTCTTTAAGTTTTTTATGGGGGATCTCATGGTCGGAAGACAATTGAATAGGATCTGAAGTACTTGGAGGTTTTATATTGGAATTTCCACTCATACTTTGGGTGCTTCTTCGAAAGGATTTCCCCTTGAATCGATTAGCTCCTCTCCTCTTTGTAGGAACTGAAGGAAAATATTGATTAAATGAATCCTATAGCTTCTTAGGTTTAGAATCGATAGGTGTTGAAGGTAATGGGGAATTATCAACAAGCTTCTTAATTTTCTTACCATATGAGGTTGCAGGGGAATCAATAGTTTTCTTGGCTTTCTTGTCAGGCAGAGAGATAGTTTGAACTGGAGGGTTTGGAGTTTTTGGAGAGTGAAGATTAGGTGGGGTAACAATTCCTGAATCGATTGAATTTTTACTTGTCTTAACAGTGAGATGGGGATTCAAAAATTGGTAGAGGAAATCTTCCCATGTTTTACTCTGTTTCTTCAATTTTG
>JASDQU010739587.1:25025-56725 GCA_032191745.1 Picea mariana
ATACTAATCTTTAAAAACTTAAAAAATCATTTAAAAAAAATGCAATAAAAATGAAAAATAATCTTCCTAACCAAGAAGTAAAACAAAGTTTTTGACATAAAAACATGAAAAATGAGAGGATAGGAACTAAGGACACTCTCTCAATCAAAAACAAGGTTAGAGACTAATAGTTGGTGCATCGTTTCGTATGACTCCCCACAGGGAGTGGTTCTGTGAATATGAAAGGTATGATGGAGGTAATGTTTTCTTAGGCGACGATTCGACAACTAGAATCATAGGAAAAGGAAAATTCAAGTCGAGTCTCATAGATGGAAGGATTAGAACACTACCTGGTGTTCTGAACATCCCAAGAGTGGCTATAAATTTGATTTCTGTAAGCAAAATGGACGATGCAGAGGTAAAAAAAATATTTGGAAAGGAAACCTGTAGGATGGTTCGAGGAAAAATGGTGTTGTTGAAGGGAGTTTGGTTTGGAAATATGTATAAGATGAAAGGAATCACTATTAGTGATGGTTTTAATAGTTCCATTGTTCCTGATATTGGAGTTGAAGAAGAAAGAACTCCTACAGTCTCTGGAGAAAAGGTTATGATGTGGCATCAAAGACTAGGGCATATTGGAGAGAAGGGTCTTCGACTACTACAAGGTAAAGGTATGGTTGAAGGTATGTATAAATTCTCTCTAGATTTTTATTTTTGTGAACATTGTGTATATGGGAAGAAGAATCGGGTAAGATTCCCTTATGGTGCAACAAGGGCAGAAGGAATTTTACAGCTAGTTCAAAGTGATGTTTTTTGACCTATGTCGGTTCCATCATTGGGAAAATCTATGTACTATGTCTCATTTATAGATGACTTCTCAAGGAATACTTGGATATATTTCCTCAGGAAGAAATCTGGAGTCTTTGACAGGTTTAAAGAGTTTAAGTCTCTTGTTGAGAATCAAACAAAGAAAAGAATTAAGGTGTTAAGGACAGATAATGGTGGATAGTTCCGCGGGAATGAATTTGAATAATTCTGTAAGAAGTGTGGTATAGAAAGGAATAATCCTACTCCATATACACCTTAGTAGAATGGAGTTGCAGAAAGGATGAACAGGATGTTGATGGAAAAAAAAGGTGCATGCTCAGTGGTGTCGGGTTAGGGAAAGAATTCTTGGCAGAGGCAGTGGGTACTGCATGCTACCTGGTCAATAGATCACCCTCATCAGCGCTAGATGAAAAGACTCCACAAAAGGTATGGAGTGGTAAGAAACCTTCTCTCACACATCTCAAGGTATTTGTTTGTGATGCATGTGTTCATGTTCCAAAGGAAAACAATAGTAAGCTAGATAATAAGGATGAAAAGTGTATCTTTATTGGATATAAATATGGTCTCAAAGGTTATAAGTTTTGGAACGCAGAAACTAAGAAGGTAGTGTATAGCCGAGATGTGGTGTTTAGAGAAATGAAGGATGTTGTTAAACATGAAGTCCTACCATGTAAAGAAGAAACAGAGAAAATAGAGTTTGATTTAAAGGATGATGAATCAAACTCTACAGAAGAACATGAATCAGAAGAAGAAGATCGTCATACTCCAGTATTGAGGAAATCAGTTCAAGAAAGAAGGATACCATAAAGGTATAATCCATCTAATTTCCATTCAAATTTTGATTTGTCTATTACTGATGATGATCCTAGAACTGTCAGGGAGGTAGTGGATTCAGAGGATGGAAATCTCTGGAAAAAGTCCATGGATGAAGAAATGGAAGCCTTGGATAAGAATGAGTCTTGGGATCTAGTGGAGTGGTCGACTGGAAGAAATCCCATTGGAAGAAAATGGGTATTTAAAAATAAGTTGAATGCAGAAGGAAAAGTGGAGAAATACAAATCTCAATTAGTAGAAAAGGGTTATTACCAAGTTGAGGGAATTGATTTTGGTGATATTTTTTCTCATGTTTCCAAGTTAACCTCTATAATATTTTTCTTATCTATTGTTGTTGCATTTGATTTTGAAGTGTAACATATGGATGTGAAGACAACATTCCTACATGGGTATTTGGAAGAATAAATCTATATGAAGCATCCATAAGGATCTTTTGTGAAGGGAAAGAAGGAGATGGTATGCAAGCTGAAAAATTCCATGTATGGTTTAAAACAATCACCAAGGATGTAGTATCAAAAATTTGATACTTATATGTTGGGACTTGGTTTCACAAGAAGAAAAGAGGATCATTGTGTGTATTTTAAATTAATTGGTGATCATTTGATTTATTTGGTCTTGTATGTGGACGACATGTTGCTGATAGGAAACAACAAGGAGATTATCTAGTATGTGAAAACTCAGTTGTCCTCTAAATTTGACATGAAGGATCTCGATGCTTCAAATTTCATTATGGGTATGGAAATTAAAAGAGATGGGAAAAGGAGGAAACTGATAGGTAAACTATATGTACTAATTTCCCTCAATTAAATTGTCAACCAGAGTAAGTAAACTTAGAGTTGTGACACAATAGGAGTCAAGGAAGAAAGAAAATCTAATGGAAATATTAACTAGCTAAGGAGATGGTTTACCCTAGGGATCAAAACTCTTTTCAATTTACAATTATACTTTAAAATATGACCTTTGAAATCCATTTAAACAACATACTCTATGTTAAATATACAAAGAAACCTTTAACTAATGAGCTTTAAGCAATCTAGGACTATGAACTATTTAATATAAGTATCTTTAAACAATCTAGGACTATTAACTATTTAATCTAAGTAAGCAACTTTCTGAATGAACAAGCAATATCTGAATAAGAAAACAATCTCTCAAAATTATCTTCATAATGAATTCTATTCTTAAAGAAAAAACTCACAATTTATTTTATCTTGTAGAGAACAAATATTATCTTGACACTAATCTACCTAACTGAAAGAAAGAGTGTTGTGACAGTATTCATATGTGATGATTATGTCTATGATGGTGAATTACATCACAACGGAATCTAATCACTAATGAAAACTCAAGTGGAATCAAATCGATGCTAACTTCTACAAAGAAATGAAGAGTATGTATAAGGAAGTATATAGAAAGCTTTGCCATCATAAAAATAACATAAGATGTTCTTGTAATCCATATGATCTATAAACATTGTGTAGAAGAGATTCAAAATCAATCACTTGCTCTATCACACTGATACTAGAAAATAATATGTACAGACTTGATAATCAATGGAAACCTACAAACTCATAATTGGTACTAATTAAAAATCATAACTCAAAATTATAACTAGGATATCATTAAAAATCATAACTGAAAATTATAACTAGGATACATTGAAAATCATAACTCAAAATCAACTTTTATCTTATCATGCTGATGCTAGAAACATGATTAATAAATTATGCAGACCTACAGAGAGTATTTGAATATTACAACTTAATGAAATGGACATCATCTAAATAGCTACTCTACAAAGTGATTTACAACTTATGAAACATAGAAAAGAGACATGATGGCATAGTTAAATAGCTGATAAACAAACGAATTACAACCTGCAAGAAAGATGTTAGGAATATAAATATAAATAAGTAAACATGGACGTACACACATGCTCTATGATACCCACACAATCCAGGAAGCGAGCTGCAAGTTAGGAGAGATATACACAGTGATACAAATTAAACAAGCAATTCGAACTTAAAGAGATATACATATTGATACGAATTAAACAAGCAATTTGAAATTAGTGAATTATGAAAGGAAAATACAAAGATGCAAAGATATACTGATATGCACAAGATACCCAGACCACTGGTGGGCCCCCCAGAAGGTCGTGGCACTACTTCAATGGAGAAAAACAGTCACAGAATCAATATGACATTGATATTAATCACCAAAACAGAGTGTACAGTGAAATTCAAGATAATGTTTGTGTGTATAAAATAAAATCTGTGTCTCTTCATGACATAGACAGTAGGTGTTTATAGAGTTTATACATAGCTTGAGAAGTCGACCACTTCAAGGATAGAAACTCTCTAAAAACATAAATTCATTAATGTTCATCAACAAAACACATCTCCGCCAACAACCTTGTATGCTCAAAATAACGCTCGCTGCAACTACTCAAGACTGAATGCAATGAGTTCCATAGTTGGAGGGCGTGAGTGGACACAAACCCCATGTTTCTGATTCTCCCATCGAAGCATGTCGATATCATAACCACCAACTCCATTGCGCTCTAAGTGCCGAATCAAGCGTCGGATGGAGTGTTGGATGGAGGTCTGGACGAAGGATTGGATGGAAGGCCAAATCACGTTTTTGGCCTGTTTCAAGAAAGAAAGAAACGTTAGGACATTGTAATCATTCAATTGAATATGAATTAACATAAAATAATTACAAAATGATGATTACACATACCTCATGTTGTTCCATGGAAAATTGATGCACAAAACTTGATAATACCTTTAAAAAGAGATAAATAAGAGCATAAAGTGTATAATTTTCATATGCAAAATGGATTTGGTCATTGGAAAAACAGTCAAAACACCAAATCAACATTTCTCCCATGCTTAAGAGTTTGCAGGTCCCTCTGCAAACAAAAATGGATCACCCGACATATCTATACTCGTAAAGGAGGGGGTGGATTAGCTTTAGAAGCTTTTCCCTCATGCCTTGGGGACCTTGGCTTAGGCATTTTGCGATCTTTCAATTGCATCCTGAGACTGTGATTGGTGGTGGTCATATGATCAACCAATCGCTGAATTTTTCTTGGAGGACAACATTGTCATGGTGCAAATGTCGATCCACAGTTTCTCATTCTGCCAACTGTTGAAGCAATTGAGCATTCTCTTTTTGTAATTTATCAATAGCTGGGGTTTGATCAGATGGATCAATAGAGGAAGGATTAGGCTCCTTGATAGATGTATAAGTTATACCAATTTTAGAAGAAGGTGTAGGCATATGGGAGGAGGGAGTAACAATGTTTCTATGAGAAAGACTTGGTGTAATATGCTCATATATGATCTCTTTATAGGGCTTAGACTCCACTGCGGAAACTTCTTTAAGTTTTTTATGGGGGATCTCATGGTCGAAAGACAATTGAATAGGATTTGGAGTACTTGGAGGTTTTATATTAGAATTGTCACTCATACTTTGGGTGCTTCTTCGAAAGGATTTCCCCTTGAATCGATTAGCTCCTCTCCTCTTTGTAGGAAATGAAGGAAAATCTTGATGAAATGAATCCTATAGCTTCTTAGGTTTAGAATCGATAGGTGTTGAAGGTAATGGGGAATTATCAACAGGCTTCTTAATTTTCTTACCATATGAGGTTGGAGGGGAATCAATAGTTTTCTTGGCTTTCTTGTCAGGCAGGGAGATAGTTTGAACTGGAGGGTTTGGAGCTTTTGGAGAGTGAAGATTAGGTGGGGTAATAATGCCTGAATCGATTGAATTTTTACTTGTCTTAACATTGAGATGGGGATTCAAAAATTGGTAGAGGAAATCTTCCCATGTTTTACTCTGTTTCTTCAATTTTGAAATAACACGCAATTTAATGAGGCCATGGTGAAATAAAATGTTGTGAGGGTTGGCCAAATTTTTACAGATCTGGGAAGACATATTCTCGAGGATTTTCAGAAAATAGAAGGGAAAACTTAGGGGTTTGTTGAATTGAAAATGGGCCAAAAGATGAAAATGACAAGGTTTAAAAATAGAGTACCTACTTTCACAGGTGATGATCCTGGTAATTACGATCAGAGGGTTTATTAATTCATCTTTGATCCACTCTTTCGAATACCCTTTGGCTCCAGATACATTTTGGTATTCGGGCTTGAAGACCCTATTATAAATTGGACGTGGTAGTTGATGGTGTTTGAACCACCAATCCCCAACCCGTGGCAATTTCATGGTCAAGGCAATGGATTCCTTGGAGATCAAAAATACTAGAGACCCTACACGAGTGAGTCTCCCATTGAACCTGAGAGATAATTGGATAGAGATGCCATCATCATGCCCTTGCATACTGGAAAGGAATGGTCCCCAACCCACACGAAGGAAGACTTCTCGACACGTTGCAAATTCTAGAATGACCAGTAGCTTAGTGTTGGAGGACAATTCATAACGGTTGGGCATGGTTATAGAGAAAGGGTTGAGCAAAAGGCCGAAATCAGGAAGAGGGTGAGCATGATATAGGAAGAAAAGGATGAGCGAAATAGGCAAGGTATGCGAAATCGAGACAGAGTACCCATTTCTTAATGCAATTGTGATGGAAACAGTATAATCGTGGGTGAATTCGTCATACACAAACGCTATGTGTGATTATAATTTCACCGAATTTGAATTTGAATGGTGTGTACTTTGGAGGTAAAACAAAATCATGGAATAAATTAGATCAATGTCCAATTCTTCGACTTGGGAATTTGATCATAAAATGCATTTATAATTTTAATTTGATCACAAAATGAAATTTGAAAAATACACTATTTAATTCATCTAATTGATCACTGCAATGGGCGTAAATCACTTCGAGTGATCATACCTTAATGCGATCATGATAATTTACAGTGTATACAATACCTCATTCGATCCTCCATATGGGACTCCATCTGGTCCTCTAGATGGCACTCCATCTGGTCCTCTATGTAAGTGAAAAATATCCAATAGTAAACAGACGTTCGTCCATAACACTCGGATTGGATGATTTATGGAAGACATGGTGAATAAGAGCATGGATAGGATGAGCATGAATAATATTATAACATCCAGTTATGATTTCCTTTGTCATTGATCTGTAACAATACAATTGAATTGTTCCTCTTTTCATAGGCTTATAATATAGATGGCAGTGAGTTTTTAGCATTTGTTATCGATCTATAATTGTTACAAGGAACAGTTAACTATAAGTAGTATTCCATTGCATAAACATAATAAAAAATTCACAACAAGATTATAACACACAAAGTTATGTCAACAGTATAAAACTTATCATACCAATACAAACAACTGCTGATATCATAGCCTAGGATATTGTAAAAAACAATATGACAGAGTTTTGACAGAGACCCTACTTCCTCTTCTCATGGATTGTAATACAGATGGAAGTTTTCAACATTTTTTCAGCTCAGTAAACACCTCCCCCACTCCTAATTATTGTGACACCTCACAATCAAAGATATAGGAAACCAGTAAATTCTCCCAATAGCCTAAGATTTACAATTTTCCAAGTGTAGAGATAAATTTCACACATTAGTCTGACAAGACGATTAAAATATGGCCCCACTTGCAGGACAAAACATACTATATATAGTTAAGAAGAGGTAGCCAAGAGAGTCTTAGGATTGTCTTAAATTTAGTTCCCAATGTTAGATTGATGGAGTTCATTTACCTTTTCTTAAACATGCATACTTCTTTTCAACTTTTCCTACAAGTATTGTTGTACATTAGGACAATTTTTAAGATTAGGAATTTTATTTATTGTTTGTCATATCATCACCCTCTCTAGATAGAATCCCCTGCTGCCAGCAAACCTGTTCAGTACTTCGATGGGTTTACCTAGTCATACCATAGGATGGTACCCACTTTTAGCAGACCTATTCAATATCCCGATGGGTTAGCCTCTTACACCCTATTATAGCAGAGACTGGTCCACCATCTTTTAAGATTTGTGTATAAATATTGTTTTTTTTCAAGAACATGGGGAGGAAACTCTGAATTTTTATTTTTATTTCACACTGGGATGGTATTTAAGTTAGAGGATGACTCTTCTTTATGTATTCCTTATAGATTGTCCTGATGTAATGGATACTTAAGTGGGCGTGTCCAATCTAAATATATGGTATAGTCAAGCATTTTTAATGTGTAGTGGATGGTACCAATGGAAAAGAACATAAAGGTATCTTCATTCCCTACTCACTTTCTTATTTTTTGAAGTTATATTGATGTTTTCATGGTTAACCGCTAATCATTCCTTCTTTCTACTCTTTCATAAATATACTTTACTCACCTACTCAGGGTTCTTCGGGAAACTGTACTAGTAACCTCTAGGTTTGATAATAAAAAAATTTACTTCCTTATATCCTCTAGTGGTGGATGTTATGAGCAACTGCCATGAAATATGCCTTGAGAGAAAGGAAGATAGAAATCTTGTAAAAATGGCTAGTTTAAAGTAGGAAGTTTCTAAGAATAATAAAAAATCATTATCCAATTGGTTCTTAAGAAGACAACAGATTTTAAATATAGAAACATCTTATTCCGAAGTAAAATAATTCCCTTTTTGTCTCCTTGGAGTTGTCCACTTGTTTTTATATGAACACTTGCAAAAATCTCTAAAATTGTTTATCAGAAAATAAAACGCACTTTAAAATATTTACATATGTACAATAAAAAATCAAAAAGTTTCAAGAATAGGGGGAGGGAGGAGAAACTTCCCCATCCAGCAAGGTCAATGCCTTGTCGGCTGACATGACCTGTAGAAAATATTCTTTGGAAATGGGTCTGTGGTAAAGTTTAAGTCGATGTCCATTCACTACGAAAGAGACATGTCCATCATCAATTGTTTTTATCTTAACAACCCCATTATCATACATGGAAACTACCTCATAAGGAACCAACCATCGAGTGGTAAGTTTACCTTTAAAAGTTTTGAATTGGGAATAAAACAACAAAGCCCAATCACTAGGTTGGAATTGTTTCTTTTTAATAAATTTAACAAGCAACTTGCTCCTCTGGTTTTGAACTAAAATTTTCCTTTGGATAGCAGCTTGTCTAATCTCATATAATTCATTCAATTGTAGGGCTCATTGTTTTTGTGCCTCTTCTAAGTCTAATCCCAATTGTGCAACAATACAAAAATTCCTTACTTGGAATTCAATTCGTAGAAGTACTTGTTTTCCATAAACTAGTTCGTATGGGGTATGCCCGGTGGTGTTTCTCTAGGTGGTACGATATGCCCACAAAGCCTCTGGAAGTCTATCAACCCAATCTCTCTATATGGTGTAATTGGAAATTTTTGGTTAAAATAGTTTCCAATACTTTGCTTGTTGACTCTACTTGGCCATTATATTTTGGGTGATATGGAGAAGACTTATGATGCTTTATCCCATATTTTTTCGTTAATTCCTTCATCAACTTAGAAGTGAATTGTGTACCCTCGTTTCTGACAATATCACGAGGAACACCAAAGCAGGTAAAGATGTATTCATAAATGAACTCAACAATATATTTTTCAGTAGCCCTAAACAAGGCTTTTGCATCTACCCACATGGTGATATAATTTGTGCAAACCATAACATAATTATTCTTATGAGACATGGGGGAAATTGGTCCTACAAAATCAAGGGCCCATTTCTCAAAAGTCTCTATCATAACTTGGGCACGTAAGGGAATTTCATCAGCTGATTTGGGTCTTCCTATCCTTTGAAATCTATCACAACTTCTCACATATTGGCAACATCCTTAAAGATGCTAGACCAATAGTAACCTGAATGTAAAACCTTATATGCTATACGTTTATTGGAAAAATGTCCACCACATGGTCCATCATCAAAACTTCATAGGATTTCTTCCATCTCATCTTTCTGGACACATCTATGAATAATCAAGTCTGGTCCAGTATGAAAAAGGTCATGGACAACCCAAGAGTAGTTATAACTTTGTGTTATAATTCGACGCTTTTCATGAGGTGACAAATGAGCTGGTAATTTTATAGTAGCCAAATAATTTTCCATGTCTGCAAACCATGGAGTGTTTATTGTTAAATTTTAATCTATTATTAGGTTACCTTTCTATTTACTAGATAACAATAGCATAGATAGGATCACTGAGAGAAACACAATCACAAGAGTACACAAGCATTTATCCTGGGAAACCCTCAAGGGGAAGAAAACCCAGCAAAACTTTCTTAATATAGATAGCCAATGCAATGCCAAGATAATGAACCAAACAACACAGAAATTCCTCTCCCAAGGATGTGCCTCTCTCTCTCTCTTCCTTCTTCAGGCAACTGGTAACTACAGCTTCCTTCAATACTTGCGCACTAGATGAGTGATCTGAGTGTGTGTCTAAATGAGGCGATGGTCTCTCTTATTTATAAAATTATGGCACGTGTGGAAGTGTCTCTTCACTGGCAGGGTTGACTTCTTTTTCTGGGTGGTTATAACCACCTTTAATATATTCTGGGGCCTCTTTAATATATTATGGGTCAAACTTCTTATTTAGCCTATTACAATTAGGATTTGACCAATCTGCAAAAGGGGTTTTGGTCAATTACAATGCCCGACATGATCAATCCACAAAAGGGGATTGATCTAATCAATAGTAAATATATTTTATCTTTATCCATAAAAGGGGATAAGAATATTCTTTGCAGTTACAAAATATTTTAACATTTACGAAGATGGAAAATGTCAGACAATTGGCTTAGGTTGATGGATATTTGGTATGGATTGTTGGTTTTCATTGATTTCAACCATTGGAGAGTGATATTGTAGATTGATGTCAACCCTTAGTGATTGATGTCAACCCTTGGAGAAAGTCTAGTAGCGAATTTCAGTAACACAAAGGTTTGGGTAATGGACCCAAGGTTGTTTCATGTATAATGGTATGATTTTTAATATATTTGAAGGTAATACTATTCTATATGGATAGTATATTTCATTCCATTTCCGGTGGTATTTGGAACGTCACATAACTCCTCACGGTTAGAGAGTTATGGCCATGAGAAGTTGGAAAACCCAGGTTTGGGCAATGGACCCAAGTTTGTTTGATGGATAATGGTATGTGTTTTGATATATTTGCAGTTAATACTATTCTATATGGATATTACATGTCATTCCATTTCTGGTGGTATGTGGAATGTCACATAAATCCTCATATTTTGAGATTTATGGCCTTACGAAGTTGGAGGACTCTCATATGTCATCTAGAAGCCCCAAAAGGCCAAAGTAGTCAAAGTGGTTTAAGAGATTTTAGAAGGTAAATAATAAAGTGAAGTGATGAGTGTACTATAATTCAAAGTGAATACAAAATAAATTATTTAAATAATAAATTTAATGGAGAAATTAGAAGTGGGTTAACCCTAAAATAAGGAAAGTGGGCAAAGTGACCTAGAAGATGTTTTTAAGGAAGCTACTTGGAGAGTATTAATAAGAGGCAAGGCTCTCTCATTTTAGATCACACTTGAGCATATTGAATATTTATAGGTTTCTTAGGTAACCAAAGGATATCTAAGCCGAATTTTTGAGGGAAGGTGAATAAAAGAAGGCCGAAATTCAAGGAAGGATAAATTATTTTGATGATGCTTTATAAGGTATGTTATTTACAGGTCATCTCACCATTTTAGCAATAATTTTTTTTCTATAATGATTCAGACTGTGAAATTTCTATTCCATTTAGGAAACATATCCCAGTATCTATGGTTAAAAATTTAGCTTGTGGGTCGTTGTATATTTGGAGTCACACTTCATGGAAAATAGGGTTTGTGGCTAGTGCTGAAACTAGTCTAAAATAGGTCTTTTGGGTAAAAACGTCATAACTTCTTGCTAAAAGATCTGAATTTAATAAGAAAAAATGAGTTGGTTATAGTACAGTCTTTAGTATGCTTTGTAACATTTTCAGATCTATTTAACAAATATTTTGTGCGAGACACGCTCTACAAGGTCACTCTCTAGAATAAGCCACAATTCAACAAGGTATGTCATTTTTGCTATAAATTCTTTTCTGAGAGGTTCAAAGTAGTGACACTTTGAAGAATTTTGTAAAACACAATGAATAATACTATGTATCAGTCTTAGATATTTATTCATTACGGGTACAAAGTTATGATTATTTCAAGTTAGGGTTGTTGACTAATCCAAAACTAGTCATGTGAGACTAAAGAAAAGTTTGATGAAAATGCTAGTCTCTTGTTGTTAAAGTTAAAGAAGGTTTGAAACTATGTGATCATATACACCAGGTCTATTACAGAGTTACAAATCAGATTTGGATGATGAAATTGATGAGAGAATTTGGTTAAGGTACATGTTGGGTAAATGGTTGAGACAAGTAATTGATGAGTTGGCACATACATGAGGTGTATAGATGATGACGTTGGTGCATCTTGATGAGTCATAGTTGATGAGTAGTTGATACATGATTGGTACATACTTGGTACATGGTTAGAGGCACTTGTTAGTAGTATTGTTGACACATGGTTTATGGATGATGTAGCATACTTGTATTATTATAAGCACATATTTATCTTGGTGATTATTATGAGTTGTTGTGTTATTCTTAGTTGATGCACATATTTGAGAATTATATTGGTGATTGATATTGGTGAGTAGATCTAATTTGGTTGATAAGATTGATGAGACTGGTTGTTGTGATAGGTTTTTTGGACAAGTTGTTGTGACAGGTTATTTGTACAGGTTTGGTGCATGGTTGATGCAGTTGTTCATGGTACAGATTGAGGTATAGGTTGGTACATGGTTGATGCAGTTGTTTATGGTATAGGTTGGTGTGTTGTTGATGCACTTGTTTATGGTACAAGTTGATGCATGGTTGATGCATGGTTTAGGCTATTGGTACAGATTATTTGGTGTAGGTTGATTGGTACAGGTTTACATCAGTATATCTCAAAGTGATAGTTTGACAGTGGTTCCATCATTCTACTTATACTTCAGGGAGGTTGGATGGGGAAAGGATAGTTGGTTGTAGCCATAGAACATAGGGGTTTGTAGCCTTCTTCTAGTTGTGTCCAGAGAATTGGGGAGTTGTAGCTTCCCTCAGGTTCTAGATTGAGAAACTAGGGGGTTGGAGCCTCCTTCCAATTGTAGATGGAAAAAAAAGGAAGTTGGTGCTTCCAATGAATGCAATTCTTCAAGACATATAAGAAAAAACGTTCAGTGGTTTTCTCCCTCTTTGGGTTTCCATGTAAAACACTGGTGTACTGTGTATGTGTATGATTATTCATTTGTTCATTGCTTATTTACTCTACAGTTATTGGATGATAGTGATACATTGATATAACACTTGGATTATATGGTTAAAAGGGATTAAAT
This sequence comes from Picea mariana, assembly GCA_032191745.1. NCBI lineage: Eukaryota > Viridiplantae > Streptophyta > Pinopsida > Pinales > Pinaceae > Picea > Picea mariana. The sequence goes on from JASDQU010739587.1 coordinate 38,027, forward strand.
TGGCCTATTACTGATTCACCCCCCCTCTTAGTAATCCAACAATTGGAATCAGAGTCGGTTCCTTCGGGAAACAATTTAACTACTGGAAGTAGATCATGGATTATTCTAAGAATGGAGTACCAATGTGTAATGGCCAGAATGGTTTTAAGTATGATATGTGGAGCATAAGGAAGGAATTATTTTTATAGGCATAGGGACATTATATTTGGATATCATGTGTTATAGGATATGATATTTCAAAAAGGGAAAATACTACAACCAAGAAGGAATTGAGGAAGAATAAAAAAATAGCAATGGATTTCATCTAGGAAGGATTACCTAATCCGATAAGAGAAAAGGTTGGTAAATGTTCATCAGCGAAAGAACTTTGGGATAAGTTACATGACATATATTCTTCACCCATCACAGATTCATAAAATGTCAAAGAAGATGTAGATACAAATCAAGAAGAATTATGTTCACCATGTCAAGCCGATTCATAAGATGAAGAGTACATAATCACCAGAGGTATGTTGTTTTGTTTTAATTGTGAAAAATGTGGACATCTTGAAATAGAATGCCATGAAAGAAATTAGACAGAAAAACTAATTGAAAAGGAAGACAATTATGAAGAAGAATTGATTAGTGCTTTAGATGAACTAAGAGAAGAAAACAATTCACTCAAGAAATAATTGATGAAACAAAGGGAAAGTGTTCACATTTTTGAAGAAGCCTAGCAGGTCATCGAGAACTTAAGAACTCAGCTAGAAGAAGCCAAAAATATCGAAGAAAATCTTGAATATCAAAAGTAGTGTTTGGAAACCAACATAGCAGCATAGAAGGAAGAAGCATAAATGAGAGAGAATATATTGACAGATCATCTTAAGGAAAGAAATAATGATCTAAACTAGCTTGAGGCAGAGTTTGGTCAAGAAGAGAAAGGACTTGAAGAAGAAATAATCACATTAAAAATTCATCTTGAAGAAGTGAAAAGAAAAGAAGAACTCATGAAGTCTCAAATAATGAAGAAAGAATAAGAGGTTGAGAAGCTTGAAGAATAATTTGTCATATTGAGAATTAAAATCATCAAGCTCAAGAAGAACGTTGAAGAGACAGAAACATCGACATTAGTTATAGAGAATGAAGAGAAGAACTCTAGGTTGCTAGAAAAGAAGAATGAAAAAAATAGAAAGAGTTATGCAAAAGTACTCAAAGGAAGGAATCATGGTCAACCAGAATCTAAGAAAACTATTGAGGATACATCTTCAAGAAGACCATCCATGTTCAAGACACAAAGAAGCTTCAATCATGATCATGATCAGTCAAGGAAAAAATTTAGAAGGACTACGCCACAAAGAAGATCATTCACTCCTAGGTATGCAAATTTATTTTATGGTAATTGTTTTTATTGTACTAACTTTGGACATAAGGTTGCACATTGCAAGGATTATAAAAGAAATGCCCAAGAAATAAGTTCCTATGTGGTCGCACGTAACATTGAGTGTTACAAATTTCATAACTATGGACACATAGCTAGTGATTGTAGAAGCATGATCGATACTTCCATGAAAGAGAATACTGATATCATATATAAGAAAGTATGGATAAGAAAACATGAAGAACATGTGAACAAAGACCAGGTACCAAAGATTGCAAAATTGGCAATAAAATGAGATGAAGAAAATTCTACAGAGAAAAGGAAAGATGTCAGATACAGAAAGGTTTGGAAAATAACTGAAAGAAAGGAAGGACATGTAAATAAGGAATAGGTTCAATAGATTGTACTTCTAGGAATTGTAGTGAAAGATGAATCCACAGGCAGAAAGAAAGAAGTTATAGCTTAGAGAGATAATGAATCTACCAATGAAGATGATGATGAATACACATCAGAGCATGAATTGTTCTAAGCCCTCCGTCTTAGAGACTCCCAAGTAATATGAATATTAGACAGGGGGAGTCTTTGCGATAGATATGATAGACCAAAGAACCATTCTTCGAGAAGCTTGCAAAGTTTGAGAAGACAGATTCAGAGAAATCAGTTAGCAGAAGTACAGTTTGATAGATTAATCAAGACTTCATGATAGTATAGTGATAAATGGGTCAGCATTATGGACACTTGCACAAGTAGAGTCTTGGACAGTATGGAGAGATATGGATTTGTAAGAACACTTAGCAGGTTTGGACAGATATATGATAGTGGACGAGAGCATGGATTCATAGATTGGTTCAGAGAGTGGTTCAGAGACAAAGGAACATCACATAATGGATGATAATTACACAGGAAATGGCTCAAACAATGCTAATGGATTCCAAATTAACTAATATTTTTTGGACACATGCAATGCATACATCAATTCACATTTAGAACAAAGTAATTCTCAGAAACAACAATGATAAAACTCCCTACGAACTATGGAAAGGAAGCACAGACAACAACCTCTACATCAAGGTAATTCAAGGTAATATTTTATTAATTGAAATTTATGTTGATGATATTGTTTTGGAAGTACTAATGACAAGTTAAGTCAGAAATTTGCAAAGGATGTGCAGAATGAATTTGAAATGTCATTACTTGGAGGACTATCCTTCTTTTTGGGTCTTCATATATGTCAAATAAACCAACGAATTTTTATTTCTCAAACTAAATATATCAGAGAAATGCTAAAGAGATTCAGAATGGAAGATTGCAAACCAGTTACCACTCCTATGAAAACCAGCTGCAAGTTGAAAAAAGATGATGATTCAAAGTCGACATACTAGAGGCAATACAAGTCAATGATTGGTATCTTACTATATGTGACAATATCCAGACCAAATGTAATGCAGACAGTTGGATAGTTGGCATGATTTCAAGAAACACCAAAGGAATCACATGTGTTAGCAGTGAATAGGATTTTCATATATCTCAAAGGAACATAAGAGTTTGGATTATGGTATCCAAAAGGAAATGATCTATCACTTATTGCCTACATAGATGCAGATTGGGCAGGTTGCATTGATCACCAATGAAGCACCAGTGGAGCAATGTTCTACTTGGGTGAGTGTTTAGTATCTTGGATAAGCAATAAACAATCATCGATATACTTATCTATAGCTGAGGTAGAGTATATTGTAGCAACAACATGTTGTACATAGGTTCTATGGATAAAAAAAAACTTTGACAGATATATAGGTTGATTATGATGAGTCCATTCCAATCTATTGTGATAATACAAGCACCATCAATATCTCAAAAAACCCGGTGATGCACTCCAAGACGAGGCACATTCCAATCAAGTATCACTTTTATGGGAACAGGTTGCAGAGAAGAAAATCAAAGTTGAATATGTGGGAACAAAAGAACAAGTGGCACACATATTTACAAAACCACTTCCACAGTAATCCTTTGAGTATCTTTTCTAGAGACTAGGAGTAATTTCTACTCCAAAATGAATTCTTTTGAATTATTATCTTATATGTCTTAGATGTACACGAGGAAGAAACATAAATAGAACATAGGGGGAGAGATTTATCAGATGCAAAGGTAAATTTTTGGAGAGAGAGCATAGAGGCATGTTTCCACGGGGAACGATTGTCACAAGAGAAGAATGAGCGATATGACTTCAAAGTGATATCATTTTTCAAAGGGGGAGACATTATTCATATGAAGGGAAAGAGAGTAATTAGAGGCTTATAAACACAAAGAAAAAGAAATGGCACATATATAGGGGGAGAATCCCTAAGGAGAGTTCAGTAAGGGGGAGCAGCCCCAATGGGAGATACCCTTTTCCATTGATGTCAAAGGGGGATATATAGAAACATTGATGAACAGTATAAGCATGAATGTTATCATGACTAAGTGTTGCCATCAATGCCAAAGAGGGAGATTATCAGACAATTGGATTAGGTTGATGGATAGTTGGTATGTATTTTTGGTTTTTATTTATGTCAACCATTGGAGAGTGATATTGTAGATTGATGTCAACCCTTAGTGATTGATTTCAACCCTTGGAGAAAGTCCGGTAGTGAATTCTGGTAGCACAAAGGTTTGGGTAATGGACTCAAGGTTGTTTCATGTATAATGGTATGAGTTTTAATATATTTGAAGGTAATACTATTGTAGATGGATATTACATGTCATTCCATTTCTGGTGGTATGTGGAACGTCACATAACTCCTCACGGTTAGAGATTTATGGCCATGAGAAGTTGGAGAACCCAGGTTTGGGTAATGGACCCAAGTTTGTTTGATGGATAAAGGTATGGGTTTTGATATATTTGCAGGTAATACTATTCCATATGGATAGTAAATTTCATTCCATTTCTGGTGGTATGTGTAACGTCACATAACTCCTCACGGTATGAGAGTTATGGCCTTACAAAGTCGGAGGACCCTCATATGTCATCTAGAAGCCCCAAAAGGTCAAAGTAGTCAAAGTGGTTTAAGAGATTTTAGAAGGTAAATAATAAAATGAAGTGATGAGTGTACTATAATTCAAAGTGAATACAAAATAAATTATTTAAATAATAAATTTAATGGAGAAATTAGAAGTGGGTTAAGCCTAAAATAAGGAAAGTGGGCAAAGTGACCTAGAAGATGTTTTTAAGGAAGCTATTTGGAGAGTATAAATAAGAGGCAAGGCTCTCTCATTTTAGATCACACTTGAGGATATTGAATTTCTATAGGTGTATGAGGTAACCAAAGGATATCTAAGCCAAATTTCCGAGAGAAGGTGAAGAAAAGAAGGCCGGAATTCAAGGAAGGATAAATTCTTTTGATGATGCTTTCTAAGGTAAGTTATTTACAGATCATCTCACCATTTTCACAATACCTTTTTATCTAGAATGATTTAGACCATAAAATTGCTATTCCATTGAGGAAACATATCCAATTATCTGTGTTAAAATATTCATTTTGTGGGTCGTTGTATTTTTGAAGTTACACTCCATGGACAATAGGGTTTGTGGCTAGTCCTGAAACTATTCTAAAACAAGTGTTTCGGGTAAAAACGTCATAACTTATTCATAACAGATCAAAATTCAGTAAGAAAAAATGTGTTGGTTAGAGTATAGTCTTTAGTATTTTTTGTAACATTTTTAGATCGATTCAACAAATATTCCATGCGAGGAACGCTCTACAAGGTGGCTCTCTAGAATAAGCCAGAATTCAACAAGGTATGCCATTTTTGTTATAACTCCTTTTCTGAGAGGTTATAAGTAGTGAAACCTGGAGGAATTGAATAAAACAAACTGAAAAATATTGTGTATCAGTCTCATATATTTATTCATTACAGGTAGAAAGTTAATATTATTTCAAGTTAGGGTTGTTGACTAATCCAAAACTAGTCATGTGAGACTAAAGAAAAGTTTGATGAAAATGCTAGTCTCTTGTTGTTAAACTTAAGGAAGGTTTGAAAGTATGTGATCATATACACCAGGTCTCCTAAAGAGTTACAAATCAGATTTGGATGGTGAAATTGATGAGGGCATTTGGTTGAGGTACATGTTGGGTACATGGTTGAGACAAGTAATTGATGAGTTGGCAGATACATGAGGTGTATAGTTGATGATGTTGATACATCTTGATGAGTCATAGTTGATGAGTAGTTGATACATGATTGGTACAAACTTGGTACATGGTTGGAGGCACTTGTTAGTAGTATTGTTGACACATGGTTTATGGATGATGTAGCATACTTGTATTATTAGAAGAACATATTGATCTTGGTGATGGTTATGAGTTGTTGTGTTATGCTTGGTTGATGCACATCTTTGAGAGTTATCTTGGTGATTGATATTGGTGAGTAGATATGATTTGGATGATAAGATTGACGAGATAGGTTGTTGTGATAGGTTGTTTGGACAAGTTGTTGTGACAGGTTATTTGTACAGGTTTGGTACATGGTTTATGCACTTGTTCATGGTACATGTTGAGGTATAGGTTGGTGCATGGTTGATGCACTTGTTTATGGTACAGGTTGCTTACATGTTGTTTGGTACAGGTTGGTGCATGGTTGATGTACTTGTTTATGGTACAGGTTGATTACAGGTTGAGGTATAGGTTGATGCATGGTTGATGCATGGTTTAGGTTATTGGTACATGTTATTTGGTGCAGTTTGATTTGTACAGGTTTACAACAGTATATCTCACAGTGATAGTGTGACAGTGGTTCCATCATTCTAATTATACATCAGGGTGGTTGGACGGGGCAAGGACAAGTGGTTGTATCCACCTTCCGGTTGTAGCCAGAGAACATAGGGGGTTGTAGTCTCCTTCTGGTTGTAGACAGAGAATTGGGGAGTTGGAGCTTCCCTCAGGCTGTAGCCTGAGAATCTAGGGGTTGGAGCCTCCTTCTAGTTATAGTTGGAAAACAATGGAAGTTGGTGCTTCCAATGAATGTAATTCTTCAAGACATATAAGAAAAAAAATTATGTGGTTTTCTCCCGCTTTGGGTTTCCACATAAAACATTGGTTTACTGTGTATGTGTATGATTGTTCATTGGTTCATTTCTTATTTAATTTTCATTTATTGGATGGTAATGATACAATGATATAACACTTGGATTATATGGTTAAAAAGGATTAAATTTCTCTATTACTGATTCACCCCCCCTCTCAGTAATCCATATGGAAAACTACCATCAACAAGAATACTATCACCCTCATGATTAATGCATGAGAGAAAATATCTACTAAGTTCTCTTTTCCAGGTCGATCAAGGATGGTGATATTGAACGCTTGTAATAACAAGAGCCACCTAGTTACTCGACCATTGTTAATAGGTTTGTTCATGAGAAATCTAATGGCAGAGTGATATGTATGTAAAAATACCTCATATCCCATGATATAATGGAGAAAATTGTTGATGACATCGACGATTGCCAATAATTCTTTTTCGATGTCTGTATAGTTTATCTCGGTAGGGGGACAAGTTCTTACTCACAAAGTAAATGGCATAGGATTGTTGGTCTTCTTTTTTTCCTAATACTCCTCCTATTGTAGTATCAGAGGCATCAATGGATATATGAAATGGAAGGGCCCAATTGGTTCGCCTAAGAACTGGTGCCATAGATAATTTAGTTTTTAGAGTTTCAAAGGCAGTTTGACAATGGTCAGTCCAAAGAAAATCAACATATTTGGTAAGCAATCCAAAAATTGGTGCAACAATCTTTGTAAAATTCTCAATAAATCACCGGTAGTATCTAGCATGTCGAATAAAGATTCTTACCTCTTTTTGAGTCTTTGGAGGTGGAAGTTTGGCAATTACCTCAATCTTAGCAGGATCCACTTTAATACCTTTAGATGAATCACGATGCCCTAATAATACTCCTTCAGTCAATAACATTTTACACTTTTCATGACTTAAGGATAAATTCATTTCTTGACATCTAATGAGAACTTTCTTCAGATTGTCTAGGGATTCCTGATAAGTATTACCATATACTGTAAAATTGTCTATATACACTTCCACACAGTCATGAATGGGGTCAACAAATATCCCTAATACTTCTCGTTGAAATGTGGTTGGAGCATTACACAAACCAAATGGTAAGACCCTATAGGCATAGGTGCCCCAAGGACAGGTGAAAGTAATCTTCTCATGATCCTCAGGTGCTATGATAATTTGGTTGAATCTGCTATATCTATCAAAGAAGGAAAAGTGTTTCTTTCTTGACAAGGTATCCAAGACTTGGTCAATGAAGGGAAGAGGAAAATAATCTTTGAGAGTGGCCTTATTAAGTTCTAGGAAGTCATCACAAATCCTTCATTTTCTGGTTACTTTCTTTGGAACCACTACAAGTGGGGATACCCTTTTACTGTCAAAGATTGGATAAATAAAATCGACATTCAATAGTTTATGTATTTCCTCCTTTACTATATCTTTTAGTGACAGATTCATCCTTCTCTACAGTTGCCTAACAGGTGTTACTTCTTCCTAGGTATATATGTGATGAATGCATGTGTCGGGGTGTATACCCTTCATATCAGTATATTCCCAGTTGAATGCTCCTGATTGGTTCTTAAGGACATTCACTAATTGTTCTTGTTGATCTGCATCTAGACCAAAATTTATATGTAGTAATTTCCTAGGAATATTCTCATAAGGCATAGTATACAATATGGCAGATTCATCTATCTCAAAAATAAAATATGTTGAAGACAAAGTTGATGGGTCCAACTGTTCTTGAAATTCTTCACCAAACATTTACTCAAATTGGGGAAACGATTGTGGAAAATCAACACACGTGATTGCAAAAATAAATTGATTTAGCACATTCTTCATTCTTTTCTCCTGAAGTGCCCAGGAATGATCACTAGGAAACACAGGTTATTCCCAATTCTCATTCTCATATGGAAATTCAAGCCACCATATATTCTCCATAACAGGTTGAGCTAGTGGGTATATGGTAAGATTTTGTATAGAAAGTCCATTAGAGATAGTCATTTAAGCTTCTCTACAGCCAATAAATGCATTGTTTGTGGCCAACCAAGGTCTTCCCAAGATAACGGGATGCCCTTTAGCAGGATGCTTTGAATGAATGACAAGAAATTGTACTAGATATTCCCATGATGCTAATGTGACTATAATATCATCCATTATTCCTTCAGGTATAACTTTTGTCTTATCTGCTAGTTCCAAAATAGTCGGGGTAGGTCTAAGAAGGGGTTTCAATTGTAATTCTTCTAAGTTAGTAATAGTCATAACATTAATGGTTTCCCCTAGGTATATGAGAGTATTTCCAATGGGAACCTTATTAATGGTTATTGTTACTATGAGATTCCCTAGGTTTGCATACTTTGTGAACCTAGGCTGCTCTGATATGTATTCAGACAATTCTCCTATCAAATGTATTGTTGGAGGATCTTTATGTTTCCTAGCTGGTTTCTTGATACACAATTCCTTCATCACGTTACTGTAAATTGGAATGTCCTTTATGGCTTGTAACGGGGGAATTTTGACACAGATATTCTTCAATTCATTTAAAATGTCAAATTCCAGTCGAATCGTTGGTTTCTCAATTGCTAATATTTCTAGATAAGGAGGGGCTTGTGTAATCTGTGAAGATTCACTTTGGGGAAGCTTATGTTCCTGGTCTTTGGGAATAATAACATCTTCCCACTTAGTGTCATCCGTGGGTTGGTTGGGAGTTTCATCTTCTTCTTCTTCCTAGATGACTACTGAAGGCCTTTGTCTATCCAGAACTTTCCTCGAACTTAGTTGAATCTCATGTAATGGAACAAGAGAAATAACATATGTCAGGAAGGTTTGTAGCTCAACATTGTGAAGAGGTTGAGTTGGTTTTTTATTCGGGTTAGGCACCGATTGTGTTGGTAATAATGTTGGTCTTGGGGAGCTTGTATTTTGAAATCGTTGGGGTTGTTGTGGAATAGGAGGTAAAGGTGGGGGAACAAAACCTGGAAAACATTGTTGGATGTTTGGTGGAAACTGTGGGTAAGGATGAATCGGCAAAGGAACAGGTGGAACCTGAGTGTTTCCTTGGGTATTCCCTCATCTCCATCCTTGTAGCCAAGGGTGGTGTGAAGCATACTGTGGAGACTAGTGTTTCCAATTTGGTGAGTTCCACTGTTTTTTTTGTTGATAATAAGGTGGAACTTGAGGTGATAGATCCTGGTATGTGGGTTGAATCCTAGGCTGCCATGGCCTCCTAGGTGCATAAGAAGATGCCCCACGATCCCCACTTTTTTAAATGGCTAATTAAACGAGTAGTGATGGGAATTTTTTAGTTGGGTGATATTCAGTACAGAAGCCACTAATTGAAATGATGTCTAATGGGCATTCCCTTGAGGAATGTTTCTTCTTAATATTTAAGGTGTCCAACTGGGAACCTATTGTACTTATAATATCATTTTTTAAGTTCTCCAATAGGTTTCCTATTTCTACCCTTGTGATACCACCAGAACTAACTCCTTTTAGGTTTATACTATAAGGATCTCGAACACTCTTTCCAGTTGTGGCCCTACTCCTCAAGTAATTTCTACACATTTCATAGATTCCAGTGAATGGATTATGGGAGATGTCTCCTGATGCCATCAGGTTAAGTGTCTCTAGATATTATTCTAAAATTCCTTTAAGGAAAAGAGTCCCGACTCCATCATTTGGAAGGTCATGATATTTTGATTTCTATGAAGTATAAGCAAACCATTCCATGCAATCTTCGAGACTCTCATCCTCTAACTTTTGAATTTTAAAAATATCATTACGAGAATCCTCATATTTGCAATAGTCTTGGTATTTCTTAAGAAATATAGCTTTCATATGTTATGAAGACCTAATACTAGACTCTCCTAACCCCATGAACCATCTTAGTGCATAATCCTTGAGACTGGCAAGAAAAAGTTTTATTTCTAGGCATCTTGCAAGTAGTTATAGCTTCTACACAAGATTTCAAACTCAAATAGGAAGGTATTTGGGTCCTCACTTCTCTAACCATAAAACGTGGGTAGTGAAGAGAGTGGAATGTTCTTCATGTTGACATTTTGTGTGGTATCCAAAATTGGAAACCCAAAGGTGGTTTCTGTTTGGTTCCCAACTTCTTCTCCCTCATCATGTCTCACATGGTTGTGATCCTCTTGATCATACATACTGATTTGATTCCCAAAGAGAGAATACCTGAATGGTTTTATCCTTGAAGATAACAAAGTGTCTCAAGGTTCCTTTTCAGGAAGGGTATTCCTTCGATAGGAATATCTATCTACTATTTGGATGTCAGGGACTTTACTCGATCCTTTTCAAACTATTGGTTCCAAATTTGTTGTTTCAACTTGGGATACAATTATATTGGATGAATTACCAAAGAGAGCATTCACTTTTTTAGTGTCAATGATATCTACAAAGTTAGAGTCTCTTGATGGTAGTGAAAAGGAAAAGGTTGTGGTGGCTGGTTCTGATGAAGGTTTCAGTGGTCTTGCCTCTTGTCCCACTACTGTTGATGTGTCAATTTTTTGCTCTATAGTTTCCCCATTTTTGGTCTCTTCTAAGAATATTTTATCTCTTTGGGTTGATCTATCCCCTACTTTGTAGTATCATTGTGTGGAGTTTATGGGTGGAGTGTTCCTTCCTCCAAAAAGGTTAGACGGAACCTTGATCAAAAGTTTTGGTTTGGTTTTTATCTATCTACCCTTTGGGTCCCTAGGTTTGTTAATGAAAGCAGTACAAAAAGAAAAAATACCATTTGGTTTGGGAGAACCTCCTATAATAGGTGCACAAATTCTTACCTCTCGTCTTAAAGTTTCCCTGCCACCAAACTTGTACTAATGCTAAAAAATAATCTACTTCCTAACTGTTTTCTATCTTTATACAACTCCTCAACAACGACGCCAAAAATGATGGGTAAACTATATGTACTAATTTCCCTCAATTAAATTTTCAACCAAGGTAAGTAAACTTAGAGTTGTGACACGCTATGAGTCAAGGCATAAAGAAAAGATAACATAAATATCAACTAGCTAAGGATATGGTTTACCCTAGGGATCAACACTCTTTTCAATTTACAATTCTAATTTAAAAGATGACTTTTAAAATCCATTTAAACATCATAGTATATGTTAAATATACAAAGCAATATAGGACTATGAACTATTTAATCTAAGTAGGTTTAAACAATCTAGGACTATGAATTATTTAATCTAATTAAGCAACTTTCTTAATGAACAAGTAATCTCTGAATAAGTAAAGAATCTGTTAGAATTATCTTTACAAGTGAATTCTATTCTTAAAGAAAAAACTCACAATTAATTTTATCTTGCAGAGAATAAACCTTGTCTTGACACTAATCTACCTAACTGAAAGCAAGAGTGTTGTGACAGTATTAGAATGTGATGATTATGTCTACGGTGGATAACTACATCACGATGGTATCTAATCACTAATGAAAACTCAAGTGGAATCAACTCGATGCTAACTTCTACGGAGAAATGTGGAGTATGGATAAGGAAGTCTATAGAAATCTTTTCCATCATAAAAAAAAAATTAGATGTTCTTGTAATCCATATGATCTATATGGATTGTGTAGAAGAGATTCAAAATCGATCACTTTCTCTATCACACTGATATTGGAAAACACTCTATGCATAATTAATAGTCCATGCAAACCTACAAACTCATAATTGGTACTAATTAAAAGTCATAACACAAAATCATAACTAGGATATCATTAAAAATCATAACTCAAAATTATAACTAGGATATCATTGAAAATGATAACTCAAAATCAACTTTTATCTTATCATGTTGATGCTAGAAACAACATTAACAAATTATGAAAAACTACAGAGAGTATTTGAAAATGACAAATTAATAAAATGGACATTGTCTAAATAGCTACTCGACAAAGTGATTTACAACTTATGAAACAGAGAAAAGAAACATGATGCCATAGTTAAATAGTTGATAAACAAACAAATTACAACCTGCAAGAAATATGTTAGGAATCTAAATATAAACAAGTAAACATGGGTGTCCACACATGCACTATGACACACACACAATCCAGGAAGTGAGATGCAAGTTAGGAGAGATATACATAGTGATACAAATTAAACAAGCAATTTGAAATTAAAGAGATATACACAGTGATATGAATTAAAGAAGCAATTCAAAAGTAGTGAATTATGAAAGGGAAATACAAATATATAAAGATATACTGATATGCACAAGCTACCTAGAGCACTGGTGGGCCCCCTAGAAGGTCGTGGCACTACTTCAATGGAGAAACACAGTCACAAAGTCAATATGACATTGATATTAATCACCAAAACAAAGTGTACAGTGAAATTGAAGATAATGTTTGTGTGTATAAAATAAAATCATTGTCTCTTCATGGAATAGACAACATGTATTTATAGAGTTTATACAGAGATTGAGAGGTCGACCACTGGAAGGGTTGACACTCTCTAAAAACATAAATTCATTAATATTCATAAATAGAACACGTCTCCTCCAACAACCTCGTGCACTCAAAATAACGGCTGTTACAACTACCCAAGTTTGAATGCGATGAGTTCCATAACTGGAGGGCATGAGTGGGAACAAAACCCATGTTTCTGATTCTCCCATCAAAGCCCGCCGATATGCTAACCACCAACTCCACTGTGCTCCAAGTGTCGGATGGAGTGCCAAATGGAGGTCTGGATGAAGGACTGGATGGAAGGACGGATCACGTTTTTGGCCTGTTTCAAGAAAACAAGAAATGTTAGGACATTGTAATCATTCAATTGAAGATGAATTAACATAAAATCATTACAAAATGATGATTACACATACCTCATGTTGTTCCATGGAAAATTGATGCACAAAACTTGATAATGCCTTTAAAAAGAGATAAATAAGAGCATAGAGTGTATAATTTTCATATGCAAAAGGGATTTGGTCATTGGAAAACTAGGCAAAACACCAAATCAATAGAAACTTTGGTTAAATCAGATAAAATAAGTTGAGACAATATTGTAGAGGTTTAATATGCATGAATGTAAACAGATCAAGGTTCATATTCTTGTTGGTGTAAAGTTATATGTGGATCAGTGTCCCAAGACATAGGAAGAGGAAGAGGACATGTCTCATGTTCCATATGCGAGTGTAGTTGTCAGTTTGATGTATGCAATGGTTTGTACTAGACCAGACATTGCACATGCAGTGGGATTTTTGAGCAGGTATATGTCCAAACTAGGGAAGGAGCATTGGACAACTACAAAAAGAGTTTCCAGGTATTTGTGTGGCATTGCTACCTATGGATTGTGCTACCAAGGAAGACCAGGATTGGATAGAGTGGTGGATATACATGGATTTGTGGATGCAGACTAGGCTGGAGATCTAGATCATAGGAGATCTACAAGTGGGTATGTGTTTAACCTTTTTGGAAGAGAAATAAGTTGGATGAGAAAAATACAGGTTGTAGTGGCACTTTCAATTACAAAAGTTGAATACATGGTAGCCACTCATGCAAGTAAGGAAGCAATATGGTTACAAATATTGTGTTTAGGTATTGGGTTGGTACAACAAGCTATAAGGATAGATTATGATAGTTAGAGCACAATGTTTTTGGCGAAGAACCCAACTTATCATTCAATCACAAAGCATATTGATATTGAATATCACTTTGTGAGAGACATGGTTGAAGAAAAGAAATTATTTTTGATGAAGGTGGAAACTTTGAAGAATGTTGCAAATTCATTAACAAAATCTATGAGCACTGAGAAGTTCTCTTGGTGTAGAGGATCCATGGGCATTGTTGCCCTGGATTGTTGACTATGTAACCCTGTAACCCCCTGTGTGCAAAGAAAACATCAAGTGGGAGAATGTTGGGTATGTGTTATATTCTTTGCACAACTAGTGTTGGGTATGTGTTATATTCTTTGCATGATTTTTTTCCTTGGGAAACGTGTCACATTTTTTTCTCGTTTTTCATGTTGCCTCAATTTTTGTGTCCATTATTGGGAGGCTTTTCGGCACATGGTTTTTTTCATATGGTTTTCTATTTCCGGTTAAGGAATTAGAGTTGTTGATTAATCTAGGTCATTGGGTTAGGATTTTGGATGTTGTTGGCTCCTATATGTATATAGTATTGTAAAAAATGTATCACTATGAATGAATATATAATATGTTGGTTTTCCCAGTTTGGGTTCCAGGGGAAAAATCTTTGTGTAATTTTTGTATTTGCCATTGTATATTTTTTGTTCTTTTATTGAAAACATGTTTGTAGTAAATAATGTACAAGGTTAAAATCTACACTCCTAATTTTAATAATTCCATGTTTTTCTCTTCTCAATTAGTTTTTCAATGACTATTCCTATGCCTCAATCTGATCTTTGAGCTGAAAGTTATGACTTCCTGGAAATCCAATTTCACCCCATTTGTGCATCTTCTCCACTGGTGCAAATTTTATTGGTAGGCCAACTTCTATCAATTGTAGAAGAAAATCCACCCATAACCAAGAAAACGTTTGTATTGGGCACTAAAATTAATCATAATGATGAACACACAACAACCTTCAAATTGTCCATTTGTCGCTCCGGTAAGATTATACAACAATATGGAATCTACAACTTTGTCCTTAAATTTTTTTTTTCTATATTTAGAATTTTTTTTTATCAAAAATGGATATCTTTTGGTGTGGCTGATGATGTGGCACTAGCATAGCATCGGTAACCATTTCACTAATCACCTGGGAATGATTTCCATACTCCTCACTTTTATATGTCTCTGGTTCATTCTAGTCAATATAATTTCATCACCGAACCATCGCAAATGTTTTCTCCCTTCCTCGTGGAACTCCAAAATGAATCTGGTTTGGTTCAGTGGGCCACTGGGACACTACACAAGATTTCATACAACTCTTTCCATTTGACTCTAGTTTGGTTCATTCCAGCGGACCATCGAAACACTGCACAATATTCCATACAACTTATGCCATTCGACTCTCGTCAAGTTTGGTCTACCATCCACCTTGCTCAATCCTTCCATCCAGCTCCCCCAATCAAATCTAGTATAGTCCACTAGGTACTGGGCATCGGGTTAGATCACCTTCCTTCTCCCTTTTCTCCCAAGTGATTTTTGGTCTGGTGAACCTTGTTTTCTCATGGGGTCCTGACAAACAAAAGTTACAATATGTGAAAGATCTACAGGGTCCCATGGCTCTCTATGCTTCACACACAAGTGATGAAGGGTTCCTTGTTTCTTATAAACTTATTATGGAAACCCTCTCCATTGCATGTGATATAAAGAAACAATACATATTGTATATCAATAATGGGGAATCCGTGCGAGGGGTAGATCGACGAATATTGTACATTGTCTTCCAAGAGGCATAACTCTTGATCCTGATTCCCAAATCAATAAAATTATGTCTTGTTGGAAATACAGGTCCATGGATATTAACTTAGTCATGTTTTTCAGGGCTTAAAAGACAATATTGAACTACACAATCCCCTCTGATGTTGTCCCTTAGAAATTAATTAATTTCACTCAAGAAATTCTATCTTGTCATGTAGTAGGCCCTTGAAGGCCTAATGTTGTAACATATAACTATGATACCACTTTTAATGTACCCAGATCAACAAACCAATAAAAAAAGTATTTCATATTGCTTCTTGGATACTGATCTAAAAGGTAGCCACTGCCTGGGTACCTCTAAATTCACCCTCTTGGACTGATTTTGAATTTATGTTTCATTCCTTTAATTCAAGAAATGGGATAAATACACATGCAATCATCAAGAACCATGCATATCCACAAAATAGCGCTTAACATTCCATGAAAAAAAATAGCCAAAACACATGCATAATGTAAACACATCACAGAGATAATATTTAATACACAACATAAATAAATATATAAGCATAGAAACACATGACATAGAACTTATATTTAATATGTAATTATACCAATTGGTTGCATACATCGGATGTTCCACCCAAACTTAGACATTGTTGCTCCAAATATCAACAACATATCACCCCCAAGCCAAGGCTATGAATCGACAAGGATGGGTCTCACACTGACACTCAAGTTACCAAACTAGTCATTCATCAGAAAATCACATCTTTCCTGAACACACATCAATCTTAATTTTTCAACTCTTTTTCCCCTTTAGCCTGCACAACCCAAAGAAATGAACCCATTTCTCTGCAATTTAGTCCCTCAAGATGATCCACTTATTTTCCAGGGCTCTAATGCTAATGGTCAAGAAATATTAATGCTAGAAACTCCAAGTATTCTCATCCGTGGAAATTTCTCTCTCAAATGATATTAGTATGATGCACACATGCATCTATTCATTGTTGGAATACACCAGTAATTCCTACAAAAATCCCACCATGGCACATTGCCTTTAGTAATTTGTTTTCCATTCCCCATGCCAAACCAAAAATGAGCAAGCGGAGTGAATGAGAGGGAACAACTCCAAAAATGGTTTCAGTAACAATGAGTGGCCAAACCCCAAGACAACCAATAATAGGGTTTAAATAATACAATGCATAACATGTCTTTCCCATAATAAGCTCATGTAAACCCCTCTTATCTGTATAATTCAAAGGTGGTTAAAATAAAAATAAATAAAAATATAAAGGATTAGCCCCTCAACTCCCCCCTTTCTCATGGAATCATATCCCCCTATAACTCTTGTCCTCTTCCATATCGTATCCAACAATGTATTTTATTAATAATAATGTTCAAAGTATTATAGTTCCTAGGCACTGTGGCCCCTTTCCATTTTATAGGCACTCCAACATTTCATGAACAAACAAAAAACATTGTTAATATAGGGACCCAAAATTGGGGTATTATATGATCAATGGTAACTATTTTCCCTTGATGAGGCAAGTGTAAGACCTTAAATATTGACGAGACAACTGAAGTCATCTCGTAGAACCAAGCATGCTCGAGTAACAATTTGTACTCAAGAGGTGTGTCGACTACCTTCAAAGCAACATAGATAGTCTTACCACCTAAATTGATGGGGAATGTAGTGATATCCCATGGGGTTGCTACATATGGTCATCGAATGATTTCAAAATGGTCACATATGTATCAAGCTTCAAAGAGCCAATGTATTTCCAACATGACATAGACATAATACAAGTCAAGTTTCCTTCATTAATAAAAATGTGAAGGATGTTTTCCCCCATCATTCTCACTTTGATTTGGAAAGTGATTTGATAGGAAATTTGATGTTGAACCTGATCAAAATCAAATGTAATCAATATCGAATTCAAGGCATCAACCATGATTATCACATACAGCAAGGATTTTTGCTATGTCGGGAAGCTCTCAAGGAATTCAAGTGTATACATGGAACATGGTTCTTGAACCAAGTATTCCATAATACTGTATTTGTGGGTTGCCCATGTATTTGGATTATGTGTCATTCATCAAAGAACTCCCTTTGGGGGGTGAAACAATATGTCAAAATATGGCTTCTCAATCTAAAGAGGGACACCAGGCTAGGAAGAACATGTTGGCTCTTCCATAGTAGGAGTAGGCTTAGAATTGTCATATTTTTTTTCTCTACTTTGAAGGTGGACCATATGTTCACACATGAAAATTGTAGAATTTGAGGATGAACTTTCATATTGAGGGGTACCTGCCCTATCCCCTTGAGGAGGGGTAGGATTTGTTGCAACCATGTGTTGAGGTTGAGGGCAGAAAGGATTAATTAAGACAAAAGGATGTTGGGGGACCTTTTTTTGTTCCAAATAAAAATGGATATCATCCTTCCTAAGACACTAATGAGTAGGGTGGTCCTCTCCAAAATATCATGAAGGGGAACTGATTATTCTTTTTGTCTTTTGTGCCCCCCTTGATTTTTTTGGGTATGAGGGGTCCCTCACTCCACATTAGGAAAAAAAATTCCTCTTCGTTTTTCCTTCAGGTTGTTGAGAAGTCTTTGGTTGCATGGATTGAACCAAATTCACCTCTAATGTTTGAGTGAAGACCATCGCATTTTGAGAACTAGGCATAGTAGCCGATGATTGTTATGTGATAGACATGTGATTGTTGATCAAAACATTTTATCACCTAGGTTTCCCACTCTTGGAAAAACAAACTATATTTTATGTCAAAAGAAATAAATTTTGAATGATTATCAGTTCATAGCGTAACCCTCAGTCTCATCTTCATCATGCATTTTATGGATTAAAAATCTAAGTCTGTATACTCAATAATCCAAGTTTTTGTCTAATTTCCCCAAAAGGCGCTTTTCCCATGTCCAACACAACTAATATCTT
>JASDQU010739587.1:72378-83833 GCA_032191745.1 Picea mariana
TATATGTTAAATATACAAAGCAATATAGGACTATGAACTATTTAATCTAAGTAGGTTTAAACAATCTAGGACTATGAATTATTTAATCTAATTAAGCAACTTTCTTAATGAACAAGCAATCTCTGAATAAGCAAAGAATTTGTCAGAATTATCTTTACAAGTGAATTCTATTCTTAAAGAAAAAACTGACAATTAATTTTATCTTGCAGAGAATAAACCTTGTCTTGACACTAATCTACCTAACTGAAAGCAAGAGTGCTGTGACAGTATTAGAATGTGATGATTATGTCTACAGTGGATAACTACATCACGATGGTATCTAATCACTAATGAAAACTCAAGTGGAATCAACTCGATGCTAACTTCTACAGAGAAATGTAGAGTATGGATAAGGCAGTCTATATAAAGCTTTTCCATCATAAAAAAAAAATAGATGTTCTTGTAATCCATATGATCTATAAACATTGTGTAGAAGAGATTCAAAATCAATCACTTGCTCTATCACACTAATATTGGAAAACACTCTATGCATAATTGATAATCCATGCAAACCTACAAACTCATAATTGGTACTAATTAAAAATGATAACTCAAAATCATAACTAGGATATCATTAAAAATCATAACTCAAAATTATAACTAGGATATCATTGAAAATCATAACTCAAAATCAACTTTTATCTTATCATGTTGATGCTAGAAACAACATTAACAAATTATGCAAACCTACAGAGAGTATTTGAAAATGACAAATTAATAAAATGGACATTGTCTAAATAGCTACTCGACAAAGTGATTTACAACTTATGAAACAGAGAAAAGAAACATGATGCCATAGTTAAATAGTTGATAAACAAACAAATTACAACCTGCAAGAAATATGTTAGGAATCTAAATATAAACAAGTAAACATGGGTGTCCACACATGCACTATGATACACACACAATCCAGGAAGTGAGATGCAAGTTAGGAGAGATATACATAGTGATACAAATTAAACAAGTAATTTGAAATTAAAGAGATATACACAGTGATACGAATTAAAGAAGCAATTCAAAAGTAGTGAATTATGAAAGGGAAATACAAATATGTAAAGATATACTGATATGCACAAGCTACCTAGAGCACTGGTGGCCCCCCTAGAAGGTCGTGGCACTACTTCAATGGAGAAACACAGTCACAAAATCAATATGACATTGATATTAATCACCAAAACAAAGTGTACAGTGAAATTGAAGATAATGTTTGTGTGTATAAAATAAAATCATTGTCTCTTCATGGAATAGACAACATGTATTTATAGAGTTTATATAGAGATTGAGAGGTCGAACACTGGAAGGGTTGACACTCTCTAAAAACATAAATTCATTAATGTTCATAAATAGAACACGTCTCCTCCAACAACCTCGTGCACTCAAAATAGCGGTTGTTTCAACTACCCAAGTTTGAATGTGATGAGTTCCATAACTGGAGGGCATGAGTGGGAACAAAACCCATGTTTCTGATTCTCCCATCAAAGCCCACCGATATGCTAACCACCAACTCCACTGTGCTCTGAGTGTCGGATGGAGTGCCAGATGGAGGTTTGGATGAAGGACTAGACGAAGGACTGGATGGAAGGACAAATCACGTTTTTGGCCTGTTGCAAGAAAACAAGAAACGTTAGGACATTGTAATCATTCAATTGAAGATGAATTAACATAAAATCATTACAAAATGATGATTACACATACGTCATGTTGTTCCATGGAAAATTGATGCACAAAACTTGATAATGCCTTTAAAAAGAGCTAAATAAGAGAATAGAGTGTATAATTTTCATATGCAAAAGGGATTTGGTCATTGGAAAACTAGGCAATACACCAAATCAATAGAAACTTTGGTTAAATCAGATAAAATAAGTTGAGACAATATTGTAGAGGTTTAATATGCATGAATGTAAACCGATCAAGGTTCATATTCTTGTTGGTGTAAAGTTATATGTGGATCAGTGTCCCAAGACATAGGAAGAGGAAGAGGACATTTCTCATGTTCCATATGCGAGTGCAGTTGTCAGTTTGATGTATGCAATGGTTTGTACTAGACCAGACATTGCACATGCAGTGGGATTTTTGAGCAGGTATATGTCCAAACTAGGGAAGGAGCATTGGACAACAACAAAAAGAGTTTCTAGGTATTTGTGTGGCATTGCTACCTATGGATTGTGCTACCAAGGAAAACCTGGATTGGACAGAGTGGTGGATATACATGGATTTGTGGATGCAAATTGGGCTAGAGATCTGGATCGTAGGAGATCTACAAGTGGGTATGTGTTTAACCTTTTTGGAGGAGAAATAAGTTGGATGAGAAAAATACAGGTTGTAGTGGCACTTTCAATTACAAAAGTTGAATACATGGTAGCCACTCATGCAAGTAAGGAAGCAATATGGTTACAAATATTGTGTTCAGGTATTGGGTTGGTACAACAAGCTATAAGGATAGATTATGATAGTTAGAGAACAATTTTTTTGGCGAAGAACCCAACTTATCATTCAATCACAAAGCATATTGATATTGAATATCACTTTGTGAGAGACATGGTTGAAGAAAAGAAAGTATTTTTGATGAAGGTGGAAACTTTGAAGAATGTTTTAGATTCATTAACAAAATCTATGAGCACTGAGAAGTTCTCTTGGTGTAGAGGATCCATGGGCATTGTTTCCCTGGATTGTTGACTATGTAACCCTGTAACCCCATGTGTGAAAAGAAAACATCAAGTGGGAGAATGTTGGGTATGTGTTATATTCTTTGCACAACTAGTGTTGGGTATGTGTTATATTCTTTGCATGATTTTTTTCCTTGGGAAACGTGTCACATTTTTTCCTCATTTTTCATGTTGCCTCAATTTTTGTGTCCATTATTGGGAGGTTTTTCGGCACATGGTTTTTTTCATATGGTTTTCTATTTCCGATTAAGAAATTAGCGTTGTTGATTAATATAGGTCATTGGGTTAGGGTTTTGGATGTCGTTGGCTCATATATGTATATAGTATTGTAAACAATGTATCACTATGAATGAATATATAATATGTTGGTTTTCCCAGTTTGGGTTCCAGGGGAAAATTTTCTGTGTAATTTTTGTATTTGCCATTGTATATTTTTTGTTCTTTTATTGAAAATATGTTTGTAGTAAATAATGTATAAGGTTAAAATCTACACTCCTAATTTTAATAATTCCATGTTTTTCTCTTCTCAATTAGTTTTTCAATGACTATTCCTATGCCTCAATCTGATCTTTGAGCTGAAAGTTATGACTTCCTGGAAATCCAATTTCACCCCATTTGTGCATCTTCTCCACTGGTGCAATTTTTATCGGTAGGCCAACTTCTATCAATTGTAGAAGAAAATTCACCCATAACCAAGAAAACGTTTGTATTGGGCACTAAAATTAATCATAATGATGAACACAACAACCTTCAAATTGTCCATTTGTCACTCCGGTAAGATTATACAACAATATGGAATCTACAACTTTGTCCTTAATTTTGTTTTTCTATATTTAGAATTTTTTTTAGCAAAAATGGATATCTTTTGGTGTGGCTGATGATGTGGCACTGACATGGCACCGGTAACCATTTCACTGATCACCTGGGAATGATTTCCATACTTCTCACTTTTATATGTCTCTGGTTCATTCTAGTCAATATAATTTCATCACCGAACCATCGCAAATGTTTTCTCCCTTCCTCGTGGAACTCCAAAATGAATCTGGTTTGGTTCAGTGGGCCACTGGGACACTACACAAGCTTTCATACAACTCTTTCCATTTGACTCTAGTCTGGTTCATTCCACCAGACCATCGAAACATTGCACAATATTCCATACAACTTATGCCATTCTACTCTCGTCAAGTTTGGTCTACCATCCACCTTTCTCAATCCTTCCATCCAGCTCCCCTAATCAAATCTAGTACAGTCCACCAGGTACTGGGCATCGGGTTAGATCACCTTCCTTCTCCCTTTTCTCCCAAGTGATTTTTGTTCTGGTGAACCTTGTTTTCTCATGGGGTCCTGACAAACAAAATTTACATTATCTGAAAGATCTATAGGGTCCCATGGCTCTCTATGCTTCACACACAAGTGATGAAGGGTTCCTTGTTTCTTATAAACTTATTATGGAAACCCTCTCCATTGCATGTGATATAAAGAAAYAATACATATTGTATATCAAYAATGGGGAATCCGTGCGARGGGTAGATCGACGAMTATTGTACATTGTCTTCCAAGAGGCATAACTCYTGATCCTGATTCCCAAATCAATAAAATTATGKCTTGTTGGAAATACARGTCCATGGATATTAACTTARTCATGTTTTYCAGGGCTTAAAAGACAATATTGAACTACACAATCCCCTCTGATGTTGTCCCTTAGAAATTAATTAATTTCACTCAAGAAATTCTATCTTGTCATGTAGTAGGCCCTTGAAGGCCTAATGTTGTARCAWATAACTATGATACCACTTTTAATGTACCCAGATCAACAAACCAATAAAAAAAGTATTTCATATTGCTTCTTGGATACTGATCTAAAAGGTAGCCACTGCCTGGGTACCTCTAAATTCACCCTCTTCGACTGATTTTGAATTTATGTTTCATTCCTTTAATTCAAGAAATGGGATAAATACACATGCAATCATCAAGAACCATGCATATCCAAAAAATAGCGCTTAACATTCCATGAAGAAAAATAGCCAAAACACATGCATAATGTAAACACATCATAGAGATAATATTTAATACACAACATAAATAAATATATAAGCATAGAAACACATGACATAGAACTTATCTTTAATATGTAATTATACCAATTGGTTGCATACATCGGATGTTCCACCCAAACTTAGACATTGTTGCTCCAAATATCAACAACATATCACCCCCAAGCCAAGGCTATAAATTGATAAGGATGGGTCTCAGACTGACACTCAAGTTACCAAACTAGTCATTCATCAGAAAATCACATCTTTCCTGAACACACATCAATCTTAATTTTTCAACTCTTTTTCCCCTTTAGCCTGCACAACCCAAAGAAATGAACCCATTTCTCTGCAATTTAGTCCCTCAAGATGTTCCACTTATTTTCCAGGGCTCTAGTGCTAATGGTCAAGAAATATTAATGCTAGAAACTCCAAGTATTCTCAGCCGTTGAAATTTCTCTCTCAAATGATATTAGTATGATGCACACATGCATCTATTCATTGTTGGAATACACCAGTAATTCCTACAAAAATCCCACCATGGCTCATTGCCTTTAGTAATTTGTTTTCCATTCCCCATGCCAAACCAAAAATGAGCAAGCAAAGTGAATGAGAGGGAAGAACTCCAAAAATGGTTTCAGTAACAATGAGTGGCCAAACCCCAAGACAACCAATAATAGGGTTTAAATAATACAATGCATAACATGAATTTCCCATAATAAGCTCATGTAAACCCCTCTTATCTATATAATTCAAAGGTGGTTAAAATAAAAATAAATAAAAATATAAAGGCTTAGCCCCTCAACTCCCCCCTTTCTCATGGAATCATATCCCCCTATAACTCTTGTCCTTTTCCATCTCATATCCAACAATGTATTTTATTAATAATAATGTTCAAAGTATTATAGTTCCTAGGCACTGTGGCCCCTTTCCATTTTATAGGCACTCCAGCATTTCATGAACAAACAAAAAACATTGTTAATATAGGGACCCAAAATTGGGGTATTAGATGATCAATGGTAACTATTTTCCCTTGATGAGGCAAGTGTAAGACCTTAAATATTGACGAGACAACTGAAGTCATCTCGTAGAACCAAGCATGCTCGAGTAACAATTTGTACTCAAGAGGTGTGTCGACTACCTTCAAAGAAACATAGATAGTCTTACCACCTAAATTGATGGGGAATGTAGTGATATCCCATGGGGTTGGTACATATGGTCATCGAATGATTTCAAAATGGTCACATATGTATCAAGCTTCAAAGAGCCAATGTATTTCCAACATGACATAGACATAATACAAGTCAAGTTTCCTTCATTAATAACAATGTGAAGGATGTTTTCCCCCATCATTCTCACTTTGATTTGGAAAGTGATTTAATAGGAAATTTGATGCTGAACCTGATCAAAATCAAATGTAATCAATATCGAATTCAAGGCATCAACCATGATTATCACGTACAACAAGGATTTTTGCTATGTAGGGAAGCTCTCAAGGAATTCAAGTGTATACATGGAACATGGTGCTTGAACCAAGTATTCCATAATACTATATTTGTGGGTGGCCCATGTATTTGGATTATGTGTCATTCATCAAAGAACTCCCTTTGGGGGGTGAAACAATATGTCAAAATATGGCTTCTCAATCTAAAGAGGGACACCAGGCTAGGAAGAACATGTTGGCTCTTCCATAGTAGGAGTAGGCTCAGAATTGTCATATTTTTTTCTCTACTTTGAAGGTGGACCATATGTTCACACATGAAAATTGTAGAATTTGAGGATGACCTTCCATATTGAGGGGTACCTGCCCTGTCCCCTTGAGGAGGGGTAGGATTTGTTGCAACCATGTGTTGAGGTTGAGGGCAGAAAGGATGAATTAAGACAAAAGGATGTTGGGGTACCTTTTGTTGTTCCAAATAAAAATGGATATCATCCTTCCTAAGACACTAATGAGTAGGGTGGTCCTCCCCAAAATATCATGAAGGGGAACCGATTATTCTTTTTGTCTTTCGTGCCCCCCTTTATTTTTTTGGATGTGAGGGGTCCCTCACTCAACATTAGGAAAAAAAATTCCTCTTCGTTTTTCCTTCAGGTTGTTGAGGAGTCTTTGGTTGCATGGATTGAACCAAATTCACCTCCGATGTTTGAGTGCAAACCATCGCATTTTGAGAACTAGGCATAGTAGCCGATGATTGTTACGTGATAGACATGTGATTGTTGATCAAAACATTTTATCACCTAGGTTTCCCACTCTTGGAAAAACAAACTATATTTTATGTCAAAAGAAATAAATTTTGAATGATTATCAGTTCATAGTGTAACCCTCAGTCTCATCTTCATCATGCATTTTATGGATTAAAAATCTAAGTCTGTATACTCAATAATCCAATTTTTTGTCTATTTTCCCCAAAAGGCGCTTTTCCCATGTCCAACACAACTAATATCTTATTATAACCATGATTATATACTTGGAACCATGATTATGTTCTTTGAACCACATTAATTTTCTTGGAACCATGATTGTATTCTTGGAACCACACTTGCACATTTTCTTGGTTATTCATCCATACTTAATTTTTTTCTAATCCCTTTCCACACTCTCCCACTTCCCATACTTGTCTAATTTACTCTTGTGGAGCTATCCCCACATTCTCCTTCACTCTGCATCCCCTTACTCCCTCCCTCATTTCCCTTAATCATATTTTCTCTTGCAGGACCACACTCCTTTTTTATCCCCCTTACCTCTACATCTGTTACCTCTAATATGAATTACCTCCCCTCTCATCTTTTCCTTCTCCCCATGCTCCCATACTTAACCATTTTATTAATTTATATTCCTCTTGTGTACCTACACTCCTTGTGTAACCACACTCCTTCCCCCTCCCCTACACCCCCACATGCTCTCACCGTACATTCCATTACCCCCGCACAACATTCCATCACTTTCAACCCAAATTAACTCCCCTCTCCTCTCATCCTTCTCCCCATTCTCCTACACTTAACCATTTTTCCTAAGTTTTTATTCCCCCAACCACATCATGACACATGGAACCCTATTCACCCTATGATACCATGACATGTGGAGACCAATTACACTATCACATGTGGAATCCTATCAAAATATGATATGTGGGGTATTACTGGGCACTGAAATGTTGTTGACTGGACACTAACTATATGCTTACTTGGTGACGACTGGGCATTGATTGGGCATCAAAATTTTTATTAATTTATGAAATTTCCTAAGTCATGAAACCTACACCAAAGTCTTTGTAATCTCCTTTTTTCAACATGAGGACTATGGAAAAGGTTTCATTATAAACACTAAACTTATCATCTCCATAATGCATGTGATATTTGGATTTAAAAGGGATAGTTTTGATGAAGGGCTAGGATTGATTCACGAAATTGATGAATGAGAGTTGAGCAACAAATTTCTGGAGGTCATAACTCGACATCTAGGTGTCGATTTTGGACAAATTATACCTCATTGGAAAAATAATGCGACGAGGAAAATGATGGAATGGGTTTCAAGAGGTGAAATGGTTCATAAATCTCTCATAGATTGAAATAAAAATCATTTATGTTTTCATAGTTTGCTAATAAATTGGCTTTGAACCTCAACTTCCCAAGCTTATA
Source organism: Picea mariana (assembly GCA_032191745.1). Taxonomy (NCBI): domain Eukaryota; kingdom Viridiplantae; phylum Streptophyta; class Pinopsida; order Pinales; family Pinaceae; genus Picea; species Picea mariana. The sequence continues at coordinate 80,756 of JASDQU010739587.1, forward strand.
ACTTGAGATCCACAACTCCAAATTACACTCAGGAGGACTTTCTAGAAAGTTGATATGATGAAGATTTAATCTAGAATGTTTTCCATGGATGAAAGGTCAAATATCTTGCTTATATAATTAAAACAAATTCCATTTTTGTCAAAGGAAGTCAACTTGAAAACTTGAAAATAAAATTTATTAAAGGAATAAGTGGGCCCTAATTGGAGGCATGAATTTCATTGACATAAATTCATTAATGAGAACTCATTAAAGTAAAAATTTAAAGTGGTTTACTTAAAAAATGAATCGTTGAAAGTTCTAGAAAGACAAACCCTAACTACTTCAAGAGTATTGAGAGGGGATTTTAGAAGGGCAAGAGAAGGCACCATCAAGGGGTTGGAAGTTAGAATATTTTGTAGTGGTGAATATTCTACAAGAAGCAAACATATATCTTTCCAAGATTTGGTGGACTGACCTGCTAAAACTTTCCTCTATACATCTTCTTCTTTTCTATTTCTTTCCATCAAATCTTCCATGAATGTATGGGAAAAAAAAAGATTTGGGTCTGAGCAGTTCTTTCTCTAGAAATATTTAGTCATATTATAACATTTCAGGTCCAAAGGAGCATAATATCTTCTTGTAAAAAAGTATATGCAATTCATTTCAGTTCCTGTAACTGTTATTGATACCTTGTTGAAATTGTTTTAGTTCTCTTGTTCCACACAATATTGAACTTTTCATATTGGTATATTTTTATAAATTCCTCCTGCAAAGAACTATTTCGGGGTATTACATTAGTGATTTATCAGACTTGAGTTGAAAGCATATGATTTAAAAAATATTTCTTATCAAAATATTTTTTAAGTAATAATGAAGTTATCATTTAAAGTTTTTTAAAGACTTGTCCATTTATTCATCTTGCAAGATTCATAGCATATTCCAAGTTCAATTTATCTTACAATAATAAATAATGTTTTTTGAAGGGAGAATCCAAAACCTTGTAGACACAAATCTCTGTTGATACACTTTATCCTATCTTTTATTTAAATGATCTTATGTGTATTTGTATAAATATATATAAGGGTTGTTCATTTGTATATACAAGATTTTTTGGAAGATCTTTCAGGGTTCTCTCTTTATCATTTACCATTTACATTAATCGTAGAATCATATAAAGAACCTTCCAACATTTCATCCAAAGAGGAGTACCACCTCTATAAAAACACAAGGGGATGTATACCCTCATGAGGTTGTTGTTTGGATATTGACCAATATGAACATCAACATTTTTGGCGACTCCACTAGGGAACAATTTTTTTTCAAGAAATCTGATACTTTATATGATAAGTTATTATTGGAAAACTATAAGTTGTCCGGTTGAAGTTTTGAAAGAAATTCTAGAGATTGATTCAAGATGAATGGGTTCTTGAAAACCTTGTTCAAGGAACACTAAATGTCCTTGAATACATATTTTTGAAATTTCATTCACAAATTAGTTGTGAGAATTTTTTTAGAACCAAAGAACCCTCCAATATTTGGGAGGATGATCTCCCCCGTGACTCCATCATCGAAACTCTAGATTTTGAAGAAAATGTTTTTGGTGACTCCACCAAAAATATTCAATAATTTCAAGAAGACCTATATTGTGACTCCTTCGAGGAGTTTCTTTCATATTGTGATGATATTTTTCTTTCCCCATGAATCCCAATAGAGATTTTTCAAGTTACAATAAAGGGAGAAAGTACCCAAAGAAAGAAACAGTTTCACATAAGTCCACTCAATTTGCAAGGACAATTTCATCCCTTGCCAGATATTTCCATGGAAAATTTTCCAATGTTCTTTGAAAATGATTTAGAATATGCAGAAAAACATTTGATTAAGTTTGATAGTTCTTGTGAGATATATAATGTGGCTGACAATGATGTTGCATGCTATCTATTCATCTTGACTCTAAAGGAAAATGCTAGTGAATGGTTTTATTCCTTACTTCCTAGAACCATAAATAGTTGGGAATTATTAGAAAATTTATTTGCCGGGAAATATTTCCCAAGGAAATATCCATATTCTCTTTTCTTGAAGATGGTTGAAATCCATATAAATGAGCAAGAGACAGTCAAATATTTCACTTTCAGATTTATGAAAGTTCTTCATGAGATTCCTCAAGAAATGTTTCCAAATGATTTTATCATTTTTATTTGTTATGAAAATGCCTTTCCCGTGCATCTGAGATTGTTATTGAAGCAAGAGGGAAAGTGCAGCTAGAAAGAGTTAATGACGTGAGATCAAGTCATTGAAATAAATGTTCATGAAAGCAGTACTAATCTACTAAATTTTCCAATATTTTCTCAAGACAATAGAGGAATGAATTTTGAAGAAATATTTGATAAAAAAAATGTCAATTTTCTTTTTAGATCTTAGAATTGAAACAAAAATGAGAACCCCAAAGTTCCAATTCAATAAGGATACCATCCTTTACATGCTTCAATGAAGGAAAATTTCAACCTCTCATGTTTTAAATTTGAAATTGATGATCATAATGAAATTAAACATGGATTTAAAGAACCTCCACCTGATGTGTACAAGGATTTCATTCAATATAATCATGATGAAAATTTTGCAACAGATCCTCAAATATCACAACCATCTTATACCAAGCCACAAGAAGAATGTTTACATTGGATAAATATAAGTAATCATCACTTTACATCATATTTTCATGAGGATGATTTCTCATCTGAAGCAATGTTAATGAAGAAGATATCTTCCAATAATCAAAAGAAGGGAATTTGCAACAAGAGGATCCATGGGTGATATGTTTTATTTCTGAAGGTAATGAAGTTTTTGACGAACAACAAAGACAACTTTACATTTCTCCACAAGTGTTCAACAACAATTTATCTTTTCAACCTCACCATTGAAACATGATCATTGCATGAAGGACAAATTCTTTCAAAACATGGTTTATAAATCAAGAATCTTGAGTGTGGTTGAGAATAAGAAGAAAGGTAAAAATCTTTTCAAGTGGGAAACTTATCATCAAACCAAATATTGTAGAATTCATGAGAAACCATTGAGAGTTGATTTTATTTAAACATGGTT